>LT642395.1:0-19662 GCA_900128585.1 Stramenopiles sp. TOSAG23-3 | reverse complement strand
CAGCAGCCCCAAACAGCGCCTGTGCCGCAAGCCGCGGCCGCTCCGAAGCGCAAGCAGAAAGGCACCGGGCACTCGTGGTACGCAGTGCCGAACAAGGCCAGCATCATGATTGCTCCCCGGATTGCGCCCTCGGTCGTCCACGGCCCTTTCTTCGTCCCGACGGTGGCGTCGGAGAAGGAAAAGAGTGCGCGGCGGCTGTCCCGGCGCCTGGCCCAAAAGAAGTGGGCCAGGAAGGAGTTTGCCGACCGCTCGTTGTCGAATCGCCCGAAACCCCACGACCAGTTTCACGAGCCCCCAAAGATCAAGTTTAACCCGGTCCAGGGTTCGATGCCGTCCCCCCTTTTACCCCAGCCGGGGCTTGGCGTCGGCTTGCGGGCCCGGATGGACCAGACCCGCAAAAATTTCATGCGGAACATGAGCGAAGTCGACTTGCGGTCGCACACCCAGGGCTCCCTGAGCGCGGTGCTGTCACGGAGCAACATGAACTCCCGGTACCTGCCTCGGACCCCGAAGGTTTTGATGGCGGACGACGACCCACGGAAACTCTTGGAATCTCCCCTAGGAAGCGAGCAAATGCTGGGGCTCTCAAGGTCGGTATCGGCCGGGAGCGACTATCGCGCCCTGGACAGCGCGTCGAGTGCATACCGCAAGAAGAAGAAGCGGGTGGTCCGAAAGAAGCGTGGCGGTAAGCGGAAGAAAAAGGTGACTCGCCTAGCGAAACGGTTGGAGCAAATGGAGCGGCAGCACCAGTCCATGCCCGCGCTCTAGGTACTGCAGTTCGTACGAAGAAATTTGCAAATCTCGCAACATGAAGTTCGTACCACAATTTAAATGTAAAAACTGCTTATAAGACGCATTTATATATTTTATTACATATATCGTACTATATATTTTGGTTTTTATATCGTACTTCGGTGAAGAAAATGTTTTTTAACGCGCTTACACACCTTGTGAGACATCTATCTCACGTTTTCTCACATAAGCCAAGAGGTCCCGGCGGACATGCCTAAGGTGTATGAGTACAAAAATATCAATCTTCCTTAATGTTGCACATATGGGAGGAGGAGCAACACGCATCGCCCTCGCACAACGCAGCTAGTTTTACCGGCCCTCGGGCCGATTTCCTAATTTTATTTGGCTATTCAAAAATACATTTCCATGTGAGCTTGACATTGCATACTGCAGGGAACATCGTTCGGAGAAAGCAACAAGAAAAACAAAACAAAAGGTGACAAGCCAATCGTTTCGTTGCTTTCTTTGTAAACAGGCCCGCGGGCCTGCGAGGGGGTGATTACCACAACGGACCGCTGCTCTTGCCACCGGGAGGGGCAAGGACCCTAGACGTTGGGCGGCCAGTGAGGAAGTTTCCACAGTTCTGGTTGGCACCGTTGGCGAACCTGTTGGCGGAGACGCCGCCACTCCGACTGCCGGTCGAGTGGGCTGCCGGCGCGGACGCGGCCGGCGGGGCTTCGTACTGCTGTTTGGAGGCCATGGCTTGGATGGGTGCACTTTGTACATTGGTTTCTACCGGTTGCATTGGCATTTTTGCAGTCCCCGTTGGCTGCGCTATGTGTCTGCGGCCAGTGGTGCGCTGGTGGGTGTCGGCCGCGCCGCCCCCGAAGATCAGGTTTCCCGCTTGGGAGGAGCCGCCAGGGGGAGCGTGGAGCCGTGTGGAGGAGCGCCCCGTCATGAAGTTCCCGCAGTTCTGGTTGGACCCATTAGCGAACCGGTTGCTGGATACGCCCTGTGCTGGTGCAGGGGCGCCACCGCCAAAAATCAACGAGCCCGCAGTCGAGCGCCCCCCAGGGGGTGCGTGCAAGCGCGTGGAGGAGCGGTTCGAGATTACGTTGCCACAATTTTGGTTGGCACCGTTGGCAAAAGAGTTGGAGGAAAACTGCATGGCTAACTTGGTTCGTTCGTGTACGTTTGGCTTATTGAAATAAAAAGTGTGACTGGGTGAATGATCGTTTTTGATACTTAATAATACTCCTTTCTTGTGATTCGTTTGCTGAAATATAAAAATACAGTTTTACTTTAACTCGTACGAAAGGAAAATGAAAAACACAACAAGTTCTTCTTCTTCTTCTTACCTTGGTATGATGTAGTGCGTGTGAAAGGTGAAAGGGTTCGTTGTTGTTTTATTTATTATTATTCTTTTTTTCCTTTTTTTCTTTTTGTTTCTTTTCTTTTGTATCTTCTCCTTGTGTTCCTTCTATTTCTAGTTCTTTTCTTCCTCCCAGCAGATAATAATAGAAGATGAATTCTTCTTTTTTTTGTTTTTGTTTTTTTGAAAGACGATGCGATGGAGTCTATTACCCGTAGTAGCAAGTAATTAAAACAACGAACAACAACTATACAGCAGGAGGGAGAATGGAGGATGATAATTAAAATATGTTGATGATGTTGTGGTAATAATAATAATTTCTTTCCTTTCTTTCTTTCTTCTCATTTTTATTATCTCTTTGCTATAGTTATGTATTTAATAATATTTAGATGTAGCCGAAGCCTCTTTAACGGTATTTATTTATTTATTTTTCTTTCTTTCTTCTTTTTTCTTTTCTTCTTCTTGTTGTTTATTTATAGTGTCTATAATATTATTATTTGGGTTAAAATAAAATAGCCTTTTTGTCAGAGGAGTATAATATAATATATATATTTAGTATGGGAAATAATTATTAATGATAGTAGATATAAATGATGGAATATTTTATTATTAGACGACTAAAAGATACAAATTTATTAAATTTATAGTAGCACTAAGCAATACTCTCATTGTGAGTATAATACAGCACATTGTAATAAATAATGATGGAACCTCTTTTTTGAAAAGCTCACTAAATGTTTTCTTTGTTTAGCGGGTTGCTCAGATTATGAACTTCAATAAAGTCAAAAATCTAGTGCATGATGCTCTATTTTTAAGAGTACCTCCTACAGCAATCATTGGTTCACTCTTCAACGACAAATTCTCCGCTTTCTTTGAACTCGATGACACGCTGCTCCCTTTTGGCCAACGAGTACCCCCGTATCCTAAGAATCTCTGGGTGCTCGGTGTCGGCTGGCAGATCTTCAAACTCCCAGCCTTTGTTGTCCACTTTGAGCTTCTTGATGACAACTTTTGCTCCTTCCAACGCCCGTACAATAAGCGCGCCATCCAACTCCAACGACTCAACGGTTATGTCCCCATCCAACACGAGGGTCGATTTACTAGATATAGACACACAGTCGGCAGACGGGAACCGCCCCTTCAGCTCCGCGACGGTCACACCAAATTGGGGAGAAAGGACCACCTTGGCACCAATGTTCGTAGGAATGTCCAAAAAGTTGCGCGTTGAAGCCTCCACGACCACGTTCACGCCAAACGAGTTTAAAAGTTTTCGGTTGGTCCTGTAGAAATCTGCCTCGCCGGCGCATGCACTCTCGGCAAACCCGGTTTTGTTGAACTTGGCCAGCGCGTCTTTCGGGTTGTTCTTCACGGCGGAAAAGGACATCCATCGCTCCATCTGGGTAAAGCCTACTTGGTGCTCTGGCTTGAACAGCTTTGGAAACTCCTGCATCATGCACTCCAGCCGGGTGGGCTTTTTGAACTCTGTCCGAGAACCCTCCTTGTACTTTGGGTTGACAAATTCAGGGATGGCGCCCCCAGTTTCCTCCAGTACGCTTGCGTACGTAGGGATGTTGAACAGGAGTACGTTAATGTTTCCTGGGTACGGAGAAAAACCAGTGTCGTCTGCAACGTCTCCGTTTGGGTTGACCGTCGAGCGCAGGAGCGGGTCGAGCTGGTTGTACTCGACGTTGATGGTGACCGAAGAGCTGCCCCCATCGCCGTTGCTCTCCAACTTGCAGATTCCACCCACCGCTTCTCCCGGCTTCCGGGGCACCGTCAAGGAGTTCAGCGCGAAACTATTCCGGACGCTCACCCCCAGCGCAGCTGGGACAGACCGAAAGACGAGGCCGTTGGTGTCTTGGAAAAACACTGCCCACTTTCTTCCCTCGCTGGCCCACTTTTTCGCCGTGCCGCTCATGTGAATCAGTGTATGGACGTCTCCGTGCCCGTGCGGTTTCGTGCTGACCGAAAACGGGTCGATCTCGTCCACCGCAAACCGACCGCTGGCGTCGATCAGCGCAGGAACTTTCTCCTGCTTGACGATGGTAATTTGTCCTTCCTCCATGCCGAAATTGTTGAAGCGCTCCAGCAGGTCCACAGTTTTTGCATGGGTATCCCCAGACGTCATGATGCAAAGGGGCAGCTGGACATTGTCGTCCCCCGCACGCTTCTGCAGCGCAAGGATGTACCGACAGTAGTACTCCAAATAGCAGCTCTCCGTGACCAGTTCAGTCGGGAGCTCAACCTTTATGCCATTGTACCCGAGGCGTTCCCCAAGCCCTCCTGCGACCAGGACAAAAGCGGCGTCCTTTATGGCGCCCATTCCAGCCTCTTCGGCCACGTGGAACTCCTCTGAACCAAAGGTCAAGCGTTCCCCCGCGGGGACCTTTGGGGTAAATCCTTCGTAGGGGTTCGCCCCCTTTGCTGACTCTGCGAGCAGCTTCTTTGCGTTGGCAATATAGCTTTCCAAGCCGCCAGGGTACTGTGAGTTTAACTCGCTCAGCTGGCTGGCCAATCTTCTCTTATCATCGTCGTTCGAACCTGGCGCAGGCCAACTTTCGAACAGGTGGCCTTGGCCAAGCTCTGTTAGCTTAGAAAGAAGTCCAAAGACTGCATCGTCCTTCAGAACGGACTTGTTCTCGTTCAACTGTGCAGCCATTTTTGAAGTATTCCGTGTGTGTGTGTGTGTGCGTGTTTGTTTGAGTCAACGTTTACTTCTTTTTAAAATATGTAAAGGATTCTTTGATAAGAAGTTCCCCGTTAATCATCATTCCGAGTGTCGTTCGAAAGTAATGTATTTGTACAATTACGGTAATAAAGATAGTAATACCAAGGTAGTAGTAGAAGAAGAAGCAAGAAGAAGAAGAAGAAGAAGAAAAAATTGGGATTGTTGTACGTAATAATATTTGGTACCTTTAATAGCATCTGGAAGGACGGCTAATTATTTAATTTTAATATAAATAAATAAAATAAAGATTTGTTTTGTTTGTTTTTTTCTTCTTTTTTCTCCGTCGCCCCTCCTCCTCCTCTGTCGTCCCTCTTTTAGTTCTATATTTTATTATGCCTCGTCCGTCCATGCTACCTGTCGCGGTATGCTGTGTGTATATTATATTACTACTATTATTTAATTATTTATCTGAAATCTGAAGAAGAAAAAAAGAAGAAGAAAAAAAGAAGAAGAAAAAAATAGAAGGAAAAAATAGAAGGAAAGAAGGAAAGAAGAAGGAAAGAAGGAAAGAAGGAAAGAAGGAAAGAAGGAAAGAAGGAAAGAAGGAAAGAAGGAAGAGAAGAAGAATTAAAATAATAATTTTTTAAAAATATAATAATAAAAAAACAAAAAAAAAGAAGAAGCAAAAAGAAGTATTATTAATAATACTGCTGTAATAAATCACCCATCGACCGTTACTAACTTTATATAGAAATACCATTAATAAGTAATGAAAAACTATACAACAAAGAAGAAGAAGAAGAAAGAAAAAAAAGAAACAACCAAATAACTAAAAGTCATCAATACTTCGAATCGATTGTTTATATATATTACCTGACGATAACATCTATTTATAATTGAAACAAATTGAAAGGAATGGGAAAAGGAAGAATCGGCTTGGATAAAAAGCAGTTCGTGTTCTTTTTGGGTGTGCATGTTAGAATAGACTGGAGAAGGATAGTTATTCGACTGCAACTACTGCTGAACGGCACCGTCATCTTTTGATGTCGGAAAGCAACCCGCCTCTGCCTCAGGTGGCCCCGGCCTCGGTGGACACAGGAGAAGATGAGGAGGCCCTGGTGTCCCCTAAGACTCCCACTGTATCAGATGCTGTGCAATCGCCGGATTCGGTTACGATCGATGCGATGGCGGAAATATCTGCAGAGAAGAACATTTCTCCGGCGTCCCCTACGCCAGTGACACCGTCGAACGCTGCCGCCCAGCCGTCGCACTTAGACTTTATACCCGATTTCGACGGCTTGTCGCTGCACGCCCAGAAGGTATTAAAACACTTTGGGATGAAACGCATGCCAACGACGGAGAAGCAGCTCAGAGCGTTGATAAACAAAATAAACGCAACCGCAAGGTCTGATGTCCCATCTGCGCCAAAGGCGCCTGTGCTGCCAGCGTTAAACCACGCAGAATTGGATACAAATATTTTTAGAATTCAAAAGTACATCGAAGGGTTTGAATACAACCATACCGACCGCCCGAGCTACTACGACGTAAGAAAGACGCAAGGGATGTACCGGATAGCCAGGACAGCCAAAGAGATCATCGCCAACCCTTTGCCAATAAAGTGCATCGAGGCGGTTTTCATGGGGGTATACCTGACCAATGACATGAAAAGTGCGTTCCGAATGCCGATCGCGTTCCGCTCGAACGTAGAGGGGCATTTTTTTGAGCACATCGTGCTAGGGATCAGGTCATCCACGGGAAAGTGGGGGGCGATCGGCCTGAGTCGCAAGGACACATTAATGTACAAGCCACTAACATTCAAGTCCCTGGGAGACCTTTTGAACGACTACAAAAAGTCGTACGAGGAGTGCTACCACACCCTGCACTATGTTTACCTGGGCTTGCCGTTTGGAAGGGACATGTACAGCCAAGACGAAATCCAGTGGCGCGTGCTGAAGATGAATGCAAAACTCTGGGATAAACTGGAGGGCAATGTAAATAAATACGCAAAGGATTCTCAGTCAATTTTTGAAACGTATGCAGGCTGTGGTAAACTTCCAAAAAATTTCATTGACAAGTATGGGGGGCAACCAAAGAAGGTAGCACAGAGCAAAACAGACGGTGACGGCAAAGCATTGAGCCCGAAGCGGTCCTCGCCCTCCCGGAATAGATCGGTCGGAACCTCCTCTCCCAAAAAGACAGGCTCTCCCAGCAAATCCAAGTCCAGGAAGAAAAAGAAGAAGACCAAGATAAAGAAAAGGGCGAAGAAGCTTGCCGCTGCAGTGTGGGCTGGTGGAAGCACAGCAGACCCGGAAGATAACGATGGGGGCGCGGAGACCCCTGTGCGGGCAGAAAGCGCCCCCTCATCACCGAAGAAAGAATCAAAAGTAGAGAAGTGAGAGATATCATATTTAGCGAAGGTTTTTAAATCGGCCTTGGATTATTACACTGCTCTCAAGTTGCAAAATATTTACGCTTACAGTTCATTTTTCTCTGCAGTGTTGCACAACCACCCCCCTTTCCCATCGTGGTATCCAGCCTTCGGGCTCCTATAACATTGCCGTTCTATAAGGTAATCCAAGCCTGGCAAAACTTCAAAGACTAGTGCTGGCTCTATGGAACCGCTGTTTAACGTGTTGTTCGTAACATGCCATACATGCGCGCCACGCCAAACGTTCACTTGTTTTGGAGGGGACGCCCAGGGGACTGTAATGTTTATAACAACTGGCTCAGAGGAGGGTCCGTGCACTCTCAAGACATACTGTTCATCGGATGGCGACTTTATCGTAAGCGACACTTTCAACGAAGCGCTTATGCGAAACGAACTCTTCGGTGCGCTGAGCCAGGTTCCCTGCACCAACTCCGCGTGGTCCAACTGCTTGTGGCCATCGGCGCCCCACCCTACTACCCCGGCAACACCCTCCACCTGCTCCTGCTGTCCCAACAAGTACAGCGTTCCCCCCGATTCTCCGGCAACTGTTATTCGGAAAGATCCACCGGGAAGCTCTTCAAAAGACTCCACAGTGGCCTTGGCTTCTGCAGGCTTGCGGGCATGAAGCAGTGTAAGGAACCCGTTGCATGACGCCTTCCCCCCATTTATACGGATCCAGGTCGGGGTTCGTGGGGCCCAGTGAGGCTCCTTAGGGGGCAAATTTCCTGGCGCATTCCAGTCCCCCCCAAGCGCACCCCCTACGGCCCTCATACCTGGTGCATGCCCAGCGCTCCCAGTCATCCCAGTGAATTGGACAGGCAAAGGGTCCGCTTCAAGATGAAGCAAGTTTTCCTCCACCGCGTTCGAAGGTTGAAGCACTGTCACATCGAAACGCAGGTCATTCAATGCTGTGCATTCAAGGTTCGTAGCGCCAAAGCGGGTATCGGACAAGGTGTGGCAACCTACTTGTCCAGGCCACCCCAATTGCGTGACTACGTGCAAATTGTAAGTCGCCTGAGAGCAGTCTTCGAGTGGCGCCTCAATGGCATCCCACAGCAAATAGGACCCATCTCGCCGGTTCGCAAAAACGCGACGGTGGTAACCCTGGACTCCCCCAAGCTGGCTCGCTTGCACGGCGCGAGTGATGTTGACATCGACATAATCAAGGGCACTGGAGAAAACGTTCGATTGCACCCACGCGGCGCCACGAAGCCCCCATTCGTGCCCATACGCCCCGGGGGGGCGCCAGGTCTTGTTTTCCGGAAGAATTCCTGGACCCTCTTTCGCAAAGTTCACCATCGAATGACTCTGCGAACCCCTGTACCATGCTCCAAACTGAAGTCCTTTGTCGAACGCTGTCCCATTCGCCCGGCTTGTGGGGATTGTCCCGAACCAATTGTACCCACACCAGCCAACTCCGGGATCAAGCACAATTGGCGTCTGGTGCGAGTACAAAGAAAATGAACCTCGATCGGGGTGTTCGTGGCCTTCCGTCTGTCGCTGGGTGCTGGTGGACATCAGAAAGTAAGGGCGGCTCTTCATCGCAGGCTGCTCCAAGACGGCGTACCCTGTCAGCATGGTGGACTGCCGCGGCGTGCTTATTGGGGCGTTGCGCGACAGCGAGGAGAAGGGCGCCACGAACCTATCTGAACACTCCCCTTCGTGAACACAGCCGATAAACAGAAGCGAAGTAAGCTGCGCCGGTGGAGACGGTTCTAACCCCATTGGAGCACATGCCCGCTCCCAAGCTTCCCACAACTGGGCTGCGTACGTAGGGTCGGTTTGAACGTACGCTGCGGCAGCCCAACCCAGTGTCACCGACCAGACCAGTTCCCAATTCCCATCCGACAGCGCAGGCGTAAGGGCGCAACCCCCTAATGTAGAATCGGGAGGTGTCTGCACGTGGCGGTACCACCCGACATACTTCTTGAAGTTTTCAATGTCGACAAATGGGTCCATAATGCCTGCCTGCCGAAGTGCGTACGCAAATGGAATAAATGCGGCCAGAACTCGGCCATGGTACCTTGTCGTGGGCTCGTGCCACTGGCCATCCTCCATCACCCCATTTTCTAGCATCCATTTGAATTCAAAAAGCGATTGGTCCAACCACTCGGTAGCATTCGGCTGGTTTGGAAATGTGAGCGCAATCAAGCCAACCGCAGCTAACCGATCCGCCGCCGGATTCATCAAACGGGATGCCATGTCTGGGGACACCCCGATGCCACTGTACATATAGTTTGCATTGAGTGAAAACGACGCTTCCATGGCACGAGCTTCTTCGGGGCTGAACAGGGCCGCAAGAACATCGTAGGAAGCGATATACTGTTCGAGGTTGCGCTCGCTACCGGCAAACCAATTTCCAGTAGCAGGAGTAAGCGCGATGACTTTTTTGTACAAATCCTGCTTTGCAACATTCCCCCAGTAGCTATAGTTCCCATATTGGAGAAGATACAGCGTCGTCGCTAGTTGAAGCCGTGTCCCTGGTCCGTTTTCAACGTCAACCATTATTCCACCAGCACTATAGTTGAGTTTATGCTCGAGCGCGGCTTCGTATTGCTGGAGAACGCCAGCAAAAAATGGGTTTGATTTCTTGCCACGCAAGTGCCCCAAATCATGCTTTGAAAAGTATAAGCGCGGATGCTCAACATCCTCACCATTACGCTCGGTATTCGCAAAGCAAAGCGGCGCAAAAAGACAGAGTAAAACCAACCGAAACAAATAGCCCATTACAGAAACGCCGTGGTGGCCAGCTGTAGGAAATGGGTGCGTCTATTAGGTGCGTGCAGATGTATTTTAATTGAACGATCCAATGCTTTTAATAATAAATTCTCCTGCTGTTGAAACCTTACCATCGTGCAAAATAAGATTCGTGCAACTTCAGTTATATGTGCGATATCCGTACAGTAGTAGTAGGAGACATTTCTTCTTGGTTGGGAAATTCATAAAAAATATTATTATTATATAATAATAATAATAATATACCAAGTAGTCTATGTATGTTCTTCAACAACGACGACGCCGCAACAAATTAATTATTATAAAATATATATTAAAAAAAATAAATGATGATGATGATGAAGAAGAAGAAGTAGAAAAGAAGAAGAAGATGAGAAGAAGAAGGAGGAAGAAGAAGAAAAAAAGGAGGAGGAGTATGATGAGGACATAGGAGATGAGATAATAAATAGGAGAAAAAAAGAATAAAAAATAAACCCATCATCATCACCACATCTTATAATAAAATTAATTAATATTATCAGATCATCAACAACAAAAGGAAATGAGACAATTTCATAATAAAATTCAAAGCTTACAATCACTGAAAACGGTGTTGAAGGTTTCAATACCAGGGTTTTGTTTCAGTATATCCTCGGGGATATCGTTTGATTCAACCAAATCCATCATTTTTTCGTAATCGCCAACAAACTTCACCACCCCCGCTGAAGTTTGAATGAATGTTTGTGGGTACCCGCCTCGTATTCCACTGATTCCAAACAATTCGTTGCGCTTATCTTTGTTGGACCCATCGGCACCATCCACGTCTACAAACCTAATCTTTAACGCAGATATTGTGTCTCGCAACTTTGTGCACTTTGCCTGTTGTCCACCTCCACCTGAGCCGTAGGACGAAATAAGTAGAATCGCATGGGTTTCCGTCGTAGCTTCGAAAGGTTTCGTCTGTGCGCCTGCATTGCCGTCGTTGGATGGCTTTGAAGTTGGCTGAGCTTCATTTTTCACTGCGGGCACCAACTTGTTCTTTTCGATGGATGTGGCAGTGCTGAATTTTGGCGCGACCACATCGACGGCTTCCATTTTGGAGGCTAACGTCTCGGGCGCTCCCGCTTCTGTTTTCTTTGTGTCCACAATCGGCGAAGGGGTTTTCGTCAGTAATTCTTCGGTGGTCTTTGCCCCATCCCCAAAGTCGTAACACTTTGGTTTATGGGCACCGCCGCTCGACAACAGTTGCTCCGTCAGTTCTTTTTCGCTCAAGTCGTCAGCGTCACCTGATTGCAGAATAATATTGCAAGAAGAGAAGTATTCGCTCACGTGTGACTTGCATTTCAGCTGCAAACCACGTTTCATAGGACTCACTTTCGGGCCCATCCAGTCTACTCGAAAGCATTTTTGCCGCTTCGACGTTACATCGCCGCGGCTATCAATGCCGTAAACAACAAATCCTATCGATAGGACATTCTTCTGACCACTTTCTTCGTTCAGAAGGTATGCGATCAAATCGTTCAACCCCTTCCCTCTTTTCACTACAGAAATGCTTTTCTTTTCAATTCGCAACACGACGTACGTATCTTCAGTTTTGCCCGCCAACACGTCCTTCCATTCGCTCGTTGAGGGGGCGGCAAAGGATGCCATGATACTATTGTTATCTGGAAACGCACCCAATTTTAAAGGAGCAAGGAAACGGCTGCTTTGGAGAAATAAATTTCACCACGTTGATTCAATACTTTTGAAATTTCCATTCAGCACACATAATTATATCAATTTCATATATTCTATATATATACAGAAGTATTACAAATCACAATCCTATAATAATGGAATGAACAGAAAGAAGAAGGCAGGGGTCGTCGTGTTGTTGTTTGTCCGTCGTCGTCCTCCTTCTTCTCGTCGATTCTTCCTCCTCCATCATATGTGATGCGGGTGGGTGATGAAGAAGAGACTTTTTTTTGATGGTATATATTTATACCATAGTGTATCCATTATAATACGTAATAATAATTAATTAAAATGTATTGTATACGAATATATTTTCAAAGAACTTTACACAGCATACATGAAAAGTATAGTAATACTTTTTCCTTTCTTGAAAACTAATAAATATATAGACACAGCATATAAATGCCAGCCAAACCATACACACCACCCACCATTCACAGCTGCCTCCTCTCCTTCTTCTTTCTTCTTTCTTCTATCTCTTCCTCCTCCCCGACGAAGGAAAAAAGAAAAAAAAAAGGATTTTATTATAAATAATAATAACTATAAATATTAATACTATGGCACTATCACATCATCATCATCAAAATATTATTATTAATAATAAATCATCCTCCTCCTCCGGCTGCAGATCTGATTATTATTATATTATTGATTTTTATTTTTTAAATTAATAATCCACCTCCTTACAAACTTCGTACGGTACTTAATCTACTAACAAAACAAAAATGAAAATAACCAATCTAGCGGAATGAATCATTGTGTCAACAGACAATCCCACTTTGTTTTCACACTTTCTATTCCGCAAATAAAGTACGCATAGCTACACACAGTTTCACGCACACCCGAACAGCTCTATATCATGAACCCAGCACGGTTTGATCCAGTCTTGTTGTCCATTGCACAACAACACACTGCCAACGGTGGCAGCGTGGAGTCCCTCCTTCACACCTTCTTCTCGTTCTTGCAACGTAAAACTGACTTTTTTACCGGTGGAGATGAAGGCAAAGCGGAAGAAATCATTATGAACGTGGTCTCCCGGTACGTAAAGGAAGCGAGCGTTGTCCGAAAAAAGCGCGAGGCGCAGTTGAAAGCCGCCCAGGAGAAGCAACGGAAGCAGACTGCGCGGGAAGAAGAACGTAGAAACCAAGCAGAAGCATTGGGGAAAAAGAAACGCGCGGAGCGCAAGAAGGCGAAAGAGGAAGCCGCTGCCTTGAGCACATCCGACGGACCGGAGATCGAAATCCTTGATGACGACGAAGGCGAGTCGAACGTGGACGCCAAGAAGGACGCCAAGAAGCCCGGGGACGCGGAAGCCGAGGACGAGGACGAGGAAGAGTCCGACGAGGAAGACGACGGGCCCAAGCTCATCGGCAACGGCGGTGAGACGGACGAGTACCAATGGACCCAAACGCTGAAAGAGGTGAACATCTACGTCCACGTTCCTGCCGGAATCCGTGGAAAGCACTGCAATGTCACGTACTCGTCGTCGAAACTGACGTGCGGTTTGAAAGGTGCAGAACCGTTGATCAAAGGGGAGCTGTTCGGCAAAATCCGCCCGGACGAGTGCACCTGGACGCTGGAAGACAGCGACGAGGGCCGCGATATTGTTATTTACATCTTAAAGGACAACCAAATGGAGTGGTGGAAAAGCGTCGTGAAAGGTGGCCCAGAGATCAACACGAAGAAGATTGTGCCTGAAAATTCGAAACTAGGAGATTTGGACGGCGAGACTCGTCAAACGGTCGAGAAGATGATGTTCGACCAGCGGCAAAAGCAAATGGGCAAGCCGACCAGTGACGAAATGAAAAAGGATGACATGTTGAAAAAGTTCATGGCCCAGCATCCAGAGATGGACTTTTCAAACGCTAAAATCAACTAGAATGAAAAATAATAATTAATCTACTATCTTATGACTTATTCCCTAGTTGTTAATTATTAATTTAAATCACCTTGTTGAATATACAAAACTCCAATTACTATACTGTGTCTATATATATAAATAATGAAATGGTGCATTTATATTGTACGTAGTATTCCTATTATAGAAAAGAACCTCCTCTTTCTTTCTCCTTTCTTTCTTTCTTTCTTTCTTTCTTTCTTTCTTTCTTTCTTTCTTTCTTTCTTTCTCAGAATTATTTCTTGTGGCCGCCGAGAGCCGATATACAAAGCTCGGAGAGTCGGGGTCTCCACATTATTTCGGTGCTCGAAGAGTGTGGTGGTATCACCATACTAGCATATAGCCATGCTGTGTCCCTGTTAAAAACCTCCTAAAATAAGCACCCTTATTTTGCTCGGTAGCCTAACCTGCTAGTAGTATCGGAACGTATTGAAGCCTATTAACTATTTCCAATAGGCATGACCATTTTGACGGTTTTTGCATCCAAACAAAATATCCGAAAATTAGGATGTCGGAATATTCTGATTCGGACAGATTAAGATGGATTCGAATTCGCTAAGAATATTCTGCAGTATTAATAACTCTACTAATAACTCTATTAGCAACATTAATAAAATAACAATTTCGACACCTGCCCTTATCGTTTATCGTATACAAAAAAATTTAAATATCTTAATTATATACTCTAAGTACAAAAAAATCCGAATGATGATTTGTGAATCGTGAATTATGACAATTGATATGCTTACCATAGAACGCTGGTGAAACCACGCTTCTGAGATTGAATGCAACGCTCGGATATATATGACAATGGAGACCAATCCACTATTGAATGGCATTCCATTTGTATAATGGTGATTTGTAAATGATATTTTATTTTTATTTGTATGGTTGTAATTTATGTGAATAATAATTGTGATTTGTAAATAATGATTTGTGAATATAATGATGATTTTGAAATCGTGAATTATGATAATTGATATGCTACCATTGCAAAATACTCCATGCAATCAGAAACATCGTTGTAAACCAGACTGGCTGATTGCAACTACCGATACTCAGCTCGTCTATCTTATCCTGTAATGCCGGCGATGGCGCATCTGTTGATGATGTCGCATTATCAGAAGGCGATGGGGCATTTGCCGGTGATGTTGCATTATCAGAAGGCGATGGGGCATCTGCTGGCGATGACGAACTTTCCGCCGGCGATGGGCTATTACCGGACGGCGAAGGAGCTCCTGCTGGTGTAGGGCTTCCTGCCGGTGTGGGGCTATCACCCGATGGCGAAGGAGCACCTGCTGGTGACGGGCTATCACCTGCTGGTGTAGGACTTCCTGCTGTTGCACAGACCCTATCCGCGGTAGTAGAACCAGCGCCGCTTTCTACTTCGGTAGTAGTGTTGCATGTGGTCCAATTCGTGCATGCGTTCTGGTTGGTTGCGGTAGAGAATGTTCCAGTCGGACATGTTACGCATATACGGTCGGTGGTTGCAGTGCCGTTGGAAGCTATTTTCTGACCTGCCACACAATTCGTCCAGTCCGTACAGGAGTAGGCGTTGGTAGATGCGGAAAATTTCCCGGTCCCGCAGCTACTACATACACGGTCAGAGCTGCTCGTGCCGTTGGTAGAGATGTACTGACCGCTGGAGCAATCGGACCAAGACTGGCATCGGTATTGATTCCATAAAGGGTTGTAGGTTCTACTGGGGCATGTTTCACATGTGTGGTTGAATGTTCCAGCTTTTTGGTAACCTACTGAACAGTTTTGGGCACAAATAACACCGTCGTTGGCGTTTTGACGTGTGGCGCAACTTGCCTTTGTATAGCCATTGTCGGCGCACTGGGTAGGGGCGTCCGAGCAGGATTGAGTCCCAATGTATGCACTTGGATATCCACTAAAATCATTTGCTGTAGTCCCAGCAATGCCAAAATCAGTATTTATCAAGTGGTAGAGTGTTGTACCAGCGTCATTATCGTTCTCGTAAGAGTAAATTTCATGACCCGGAGACTCCGCTGTGTTTCCTAGCATTGTGACCCCCTTCAAAATAATTGTTAATATTAAACTACAACAGCTGTATGAAGCAATTGCCCCTCCACCATAGGAAGCAGCATCCAATGCCCGATTGTTCATCAATTTGGAGTTAATAACAGTGTTGTGTGAACCGCAGCAAACATACAATGCCCCACCTCGTCCGGTTGCCACGTTCTCTTCAAAAATTGTATCAATTGCTGAAAAATATGTATATTCACCATCGGCATATACACCACCACCATATGGGGCAGAGTTTTGCGTGAAATTAGCTCTTTTCAACGACAAACTACCTCCTTCTGTTACCAAGATTGCCCCCCCAGAATGAACGCAGGTATTCCCATGAAATACAGAGCCAAACACGATTGCTTTCGAGGTGGCACCTGTGACAAGTACTGCCCCTCCGGACTTTTGCGCGACTGTTCCAGAATTTCTCACACCCCCTGTCAAGTTCAAGCTCTTCAGCACCAACTCCCCGCCACTGTCCACCTTGAACAAACGATTCGACCCGCCACCGATGATTTTGGGAAGGTTTCCTTGAGCGTCTGGAACGCCAGTGATGTTCAACGAGCCAGTGACGACAATTTGGCTGCCTACAGTACAGTCTGTTGACTGTGTAAACACCCCACTCGTATCGGCACAGTTCCACTCCCCCGCCAGCGCAACTCCGACGAAGCTAGCGAATAACACGATACGTAAGAACGCCATAGTCTGACTTTTTTCTGAAAGCGCTAGAGCCTCAGACGCTCAGAAATATACGCAATACTGGTTAAAACTTATGTAAGCGCCTTATTTTATCTAACCAATCACAAATATCTATCGACAACAATATACCAATATGTTTGATGTTAATTGCTTGTGTATGACGTTAGAAAAGCTTTCAATATCACTTTTCTGACTAGGTTGGCAGCTGCTCTTCCAAAAAAATATCCAACACCCGTTGAAACCTCTGATTTAATCACGTCGTTTACTACCCTTTTAGAAAATATTCAACCACCGTCAACGAAATCAACCACACTGCCGAACAATTCCCAACACAATTTGACCACACCAGCCACACTTGCCAATCGATAATATGCTCGGTACAATGTCACACACACACCTGTCTATCTTTTTATACCGCGTTGGATATTATTCTAGACGTCCTAGAAAAGGGTCTATACACGTCTATACGATCGTAGCTCTCAACGCCGATACCCAACACCGTATAAAATAAAACCACCGCGCAAATAAAACTAACACCAGAAAATGATTTCTACACACTAATAAATGAATCCTAAACACGTAAACAATGTCAAACTTGTTTAGAAAACCTTTTTACAGGAATTTTATATTCCGTGTGTGAGTGGAAAGTGTATTTGTATATTTATTGTGTATGTATTCATTTTTATTTAATTTAATTATCTTGCATGTAAAACAATATTAATTGAGAAAGTAGTAGAGTTGTTTTTAGTAATAGTTTATTATAACTGCCTAAAATTATTAGTAGCAAAGTACATAGATTCTCTAGCCAAGATGTTTTAGGCTGTTTGCGCGTATCATGCTATCCCCTGCTAATTTTTCTTACAGATTTCTAGCATCCATGTAGCATTGAATAATTCTGTCAGAATGTTGAAAAACATAAAAAAATCATGAAAATTCCAAATTCTTGATGTAGGTCCAAACTCATTTTAAGGATATTGCTATTTTTACAATTTGTAGGTGGTTTTTTCTTGTACTTAAATGTATACGATTATTTTCCTATGACCAAAATCGAGGTATTCCCACAGCAGGTACACAGCACCTGAAACGTTGGGAATACCGCAGCCAGGACGCAATCCCGGACTGGAAACCAGCTCTTGTAGTGCTATTGAGGTGCTATTGAGAAAACTACCCTCACTCTCCGAGACGCGAGAGCCGAGAAGAGAGAGATATAAAGTAATGTTTTATGTAATATGTGGATACAGTACAGTAAATACGCCATCCAAAAGTCCCCTTTATCTTCTATTTAGTTATAAATAAAATCAAGAGGAGAACTCGTTAGTTTAAAAATAAAATCACATTGAACCACCACAGCAATAATAGAGAGAAGAAGAGAGAGGAGGAGGAGGAGGAGGAGGTTGTTCTAAATAATTATTATTATTATAATATTAATTTAATTATTATTATTATATATTATTACCAGGTATATAAAAAATAAAGTAGTATCAAAAAGGTTAGTCCTCGTATATTATATATATATAGAACGAAAAGAAAACGAGAACGAAAATGAAATGAATGGATTCATAAACATCTAAATCTTTAAGAAAGTATACAAATATACAAATATTTACGTACAAGTACACTTACACTCGCACGTGTGGTGTTCTCATTTTTGTCCATGGAGAACAGCGAGAAGGTCCCATCGGGAGCAAGGGACGGCTGCGACGGGGGAGGCACTGTCTCCCCCGCGCGCACCACGCTGGTTACTTCGGCGACCGTTTTTTCATCCCCGCGGCCGCTAGACGACACACCGCCGACTCCCACCTTTCTCCCCGCACCACCGCCGCCGACCCCCACTCGAAACGAGGCGGTGGACAGCCCGGGGGGTGCCTTTTTCCTTTCGTGCGTAGACAGAAAGGCCTGCATGTCCTACAACGACGGCGCGGGCACAACGCTGGTGGAGCAGACGTGCGATTTAATTTTGAGGGACAGGAACCACCCCGCCATCGACCTTTCGAACAACGTGCGAAAACTGCCGTTTGACTTGGTCAACATAATGTTCAACCGGTTGGTCGCCCGGAACCAGCTCACGGACGCCCTGTGCTTAATGCTCTTGCGACCAAGGCTGCGGAGCGAGCTGCACATCCGGGCGTGCCACTATTTGAGAAAGTCTGTCATTAGGCAGGCCCTGTTCCATTGCCACCAACTGACGTCGCTGGACCTGGGACAATGCACACAAGTGAACAACATAGTGTTGCGCGCCGCTTTGCAGGCGTCTCCCTCACTCAAGGTATGTATGCGAGACATGCGCCGTACAATCATATCCGCCTGAATCTGTTCTAACATTTTTTTACCCCCTCGCTTGAAACCACAGGTCCTGCGCGTGGACGACTGCAAAAGTTTGACGGACGCCGCCTTCCACCAAGACATGTCGTTATTTTCCCCCTTAAACGGTCTCTTGTGTCTGGAGGAGCTGGACATCTCCGGTTGCAACCAGCTCACCGACCGAGTACTAACCCAGCTTGCAAAGTTTTCCTCCGAGTTGCGAGTTTTTGTCATGGCCCGTTGCAAGGGTATTTCTTCGGTCGGGGTGCAGGACATCCTGTACGCGATAACCTCTCTTGAAAGCATAAACGTTTCGTTCTGTCCCCGGGTCACGGACGAAGCGTTCGACCCATTGCTCATGAAACGTGGGAGTTTGCAGCACATTTATGCCGATAATTGCAACATCGGTGATAAGACTTTGAGCTATATAGCCCGAGGCTGCAAGCACATGAGGACCGTAACGCTCCGGTGGTGCCACGGCGTCACGGACGAAGGCGTCCGGCTCTTGGCCCACAGCTGCCACGAAATCGAGTCCATAGACATTTCTAGCTGCTACGAGGTAACTGACACGGCGGTGAATGCCCTGAGCAAATCGTGCAAGTCCTTGCGCACTCTGGACGTGTCGTTCTGCTCAAAGGTTACGCTCCAGGGGCTGGAGCACGCCGAGAAGATAAAATCGTTTGCAAACATGTGGTGCAACACCAAAGAACTCAATGCAAGTGTAGTCGATCGGGCTGACTCGGAGAAGGTCGCAGCAGAGAACGAAAAATCGGAGAGGGAGGTACAGAGCGATCATAATTTTGGGCGAGGGCAAGAAACAGAGTAACAAAGAACCTGGGTTAGAAATAAAAAAGAAACCTGAAAGTTAAAGTTTAATCTCTGTTTTTTGTCTACAAGACACAAGTATTCTAGTACCGAGAGTACGCGTAGACTTAATTAAAGTTAAAATTCAATTAAAATTAAATTATTTCTCGTCTTAATATCGATATCATATTAAGCAGTCTTTAATCCATCTACTGATTCAGATCATCAATGGAGTACATCTGAGAATGATAGTTAAGTTCGCAGTTCATGAAGGAATG
>LT642394.1:0-19680 GCA_900128585.1 Stramenopiles sp. TOSAG23-3 | reverse complement strand
AGGGCGTACAAGCTTCAAGACGCCTCTATAGAGAAGGGATGAACCAAATATTTGAAAGGGAACGATTGGGCAATTTGCTGTCGGCCGAATGTTCGTTTCAACCAAAAACCAAAATGAACACAAACTGCATGGAATCTGACGAGGAGAAAAGAACGCCCCAAGAAGCTGCAAACCGGCTATACAACGAAGCGGCGAAACGAGAAATGAGGCAGAGCAAGCGCAGAGAAAGAGCTATAGAATACAGTGATCGCAATTGTACATTTCAACCCATTTTGCTTGCTGAGTCAGCTTCCAAAATTAATTTCGAGCGCGACGCAGTTTTTAGCCTACCTGTCGACAAAAGATTATACCGTCGCGCCGGAGAGAGAAATGATCGGTTCTTAACAAAACAGCGAATTTATAAGGAAAAGCAAAAGCACGAGTTTGACTTTATGCCAAATTCCCCGCAACGACGTGATTTCAGCAGAATGAAGTTATCAATGAAGCAATTGAAGGAAACTTTCAACTGCTTAGATACAGACAACAGCGGTTTCCTGGAGGCTAAAGAAGTGCAAAAGTATTTCATGGTCGGAGGCAGTATGCCGAGAAATAACAATGATGCAAAATTGGAGAAAAAGAATGAAAACGAAACGTTAAATTCATCGTGGTCCCAATTTACAAAACACATCCAGCCCAAAGCGTTTATCAGTAACTTTCGTAAAATTTCTAAACAGTATGAAGGGAAAATACCCCTCTCGGAGTTCCAAGTACTCTTTTACGAAGCCTCCGTGGGGGCAAAGCTCCGAAAGCGTAAGAAAGACAGAAGACCGGCGGAAGTGGCATGCAATGAATTGTATGAAAAAGCAAAGTCTAAGGCTAAAAATCGCGATCAAAACCATTTCTATGCACTGAAGAAGTCCTTAAGAGACGAGGTCGATGGCGCTACCTTTCGACCTAGGACCAATGTCAAAGGTATCCTCCCCACAAAACCATTTGGGAAGAAGAACGAGAGCATCTTGCCATGCCTTCCATCGCCTAAGGAATCTGAACTGCTGCGAAGGGCGGCGGAAGAAGCTGCAACGCGCCTGTACGAACAGAGTATCGCGCAATCGGAGAAAAAGAGAAGATTGATAGAAAAAGCAAAGAATGAGCTGCCCTCAGAGTGCACGTTTCAACCAAAGTTAACTCCACGGGGGAAACGGTCCAGTGGTACGACGATCCCGATTGGTGTGGTAATTCCTGGAGTCCGTAGGGTGTCTGGGAAAAAAACGAAAGGTAATAATATTCACTTTGAAGCCTTGTATCAACAAGGTGTCATCTCGTATAATGAACAGCAGAAAATGTATGAAAACGAAGGGTCCGGTTTGCGCGACTGTACCTTTTCGCCCCGGGTTAACAAGGGCACAAAGCGGTCGTCCAAACAACCTTTGGGAAAACAAAAGCCTGGGAAGGGGAACAAAGCTAATCGCTTTGACAGGTTGTATAAAAATGGACAAAAATCTCTTGCCATTCGGGATAAAGTGCACAATAGCCCTGCGGGTACATTCAAGCCAAAAACTAATCATAGCAACGCGCCAACACATTTTCATTGCTCGACCCAATTAACAGCAACATGGGGACGATATGATGATTTAAGCAAAGCGAATTCAAAAGGATCCCTGTCACGTAAGGCGGTAAAAAAAACGGTCGACAAGAAGCGGATTGAATCCTTGTACAAGAGTGGTATGAAACAAATCAGGCAGCGAGACATACGGCATAGGGAAAAGGGCGAACGGTTAAGTCAAGACTGCACATTCGTCCCTTTGGTAAACAATGCGTCTCCAGTCAGGAATGATTTGGTCAGACAATTCCGTGAACAGGCCATGCCAACCCTAACCGAATCTCAGTTAAAAGTGAAAGAGATCCGAGAAGTGGAAGAGAAGAAAGTTGACATTGTAACCAGAGAAAATGCGTCCCAGACAATTTTGTCTTTTGCATCATGGAATGCGATGGCGACACGCATACAAAAAGTTCAAAGAGGGATTTCACGACGAAAGTCGGAAAATTTTTATGGGAAGCGCAGGGCTGTTATTATCATGCAACGAAGTGCTCGAGGATTCATGGCAAGACGGCGCGTGAAGAAAGTCCGAAGGAGGAAAAAGCGACGAACTGCGGCGGCCATTAAAATCCAAGCCCGGGAAAGGGGACGCCAAGGTCGAAGACGAGTGAGAAAAAAACGAAAGGCAATAATGGCAGCCAAAGAGTCAAAAAGAGTCAAAGGAGTTCCAGTAGAGTCTGGGCTTGCAATCGCGTCGATTGCTCGCATTTACGGGTATAAGGCAAAGCACATTCATGATGTACACGACAGCTTGCCGAAGTACTTGCGTCATTTATACATGCCCACAGAGTTTGGGGCGGATGCTGCGCAACAACTTGCAAACTTAGAAGAAAGCGTTAAGGCTCATTATGAGGAACACAGTCGTATTAAATGGTTTGGCACGCTCACAGGGTGGCTAAATATGGAAATACATGAGGATTTAATCACTGCGTTTCATCCCGATGCGTGCAATGTCCTACTGAGGTGTATCATGCAAATCATGCCAGCGAACAAAATCGAAAAAAAGCTTTCCCAGCCGCAGTGCCTTATTTCGCTCAAAAAAGCATCGGATTTACTTCACCATGTATTGGAGGACATAGAGGGCGACCACCACCACAAAAAAACAATTGCACATATTTGCAAAGACCTCAAGCAGCACGTAGTCGAAAGTGGAAGTCCGAACAAATCGGGGAAAAAATCGAAAATGGTTGACATTGACCTTGTCATAGCTCAAGCACTAAGGTTCTGGTACCGGCATGTGGCAGACTTCGACGATGATGGAGTCCCAATTGTTAAGCTAGAAGACGAAGGCGACGGTGCAAACAAAAAAGATGGGGCGGAGGAGAGCAAGAAAAAGCATGATGAGACGGCGACCAAAATTCAGGCAAGAATAAGAGGTCATCAGGCGCGACGAAAGACAGAGAAGAAGAAAGAAATTGCGCAAAAGGCTACGAAAATCCAAGCTCATATTCGTGGAAAACAAGCACGGAAGAAGCAGAAAGAGCAACTGGATATGACGAAGAAAGCTACTAAAATACAAGCGCACATCCGAGGGAAACAAGCCCGAAAGAAGAAGAAAGAACTCAATGAGCAGACGAAAGCTGCTAAAAAAATACAAGCTGTTTCGCGTGGGAGAAAAATTAGAAAAAGCTTGAAAGAGGGTGAGCCGGCCGCAAAAAAGCCCCCGCCTCCGCCTCCAGGGAAAACAAGGAAGAAGGCTCCATCGCGACCGACTAAAGGGAAGAAGAAGCCCCCGCCCCGAAAGCCGAAGAAATCCAAAAAAGGGTCAATATAGAAGATTGTATTTTAAATATATGACGTATAATTACCAACCGCTGTGACAGAATATTATACGTTATTCGGGGTTGAACGTGTGGTGGAACTGCGGCGTTCTAAATTTGCTACACTTTTTTGACAAATATTTAATACCATAAGGATTAGGGTATGAGGAATCATCTTCTTCTTCAATGTGTTTTATTTTTCATTATGATACTGTGTTTTTGTTAAATTAAAATCATAAAAAAAAGAAGATTTTTTTGCGCTGAAATTGATTTTATTATGTCGTATAATAAAATAATAAAGCAACACAACAACACGGAAGAATCAGATTTGCGATGATGATTGTGTTGTTGTTCTTTTATTTCACAGAATTAATTCTGGACCATCGTTATGATAAAATAGCTAAATAGTAGGGAGAGAATTACTTGGTGTTATTATGTCATTACAATATAATGAATTACCCAACAACTGAATTTAATATATAGGTAAATTATTATACGACTATACACACTACAATTACAATATAATGCCATCCAAAGTCCAGAGCATCTATCATCTCCAGATCAGAACGTTGATTTTGTGGCAAAGTGATGAATTATTTTTTTAGAATGAATAGTGACGGTGGTATTGGTTGGTCGCACAGCATCAATGAAGAGTTCGTTTTATATACAGGTACAAAACAAAGAAATTAAAAAAGCAATAATAATAACGGTGAAAGATACACTGACACAGCACTGCATTTAATAATATAGAAGGAATGAAAATCTCATAGCCATCATTGTTGGATAGGTATCAATACTATTCCTATATTATTGGGCTCTCCTTTTGTATCAAAATAGTCTCTGATTTTACTACCAGTTTTCAACAATTCTATTTGGTGCTATTTCTATATAAATAAACTGTCGTAACTGTTTTTTTTAATTTTATTATTATAATGAGAAGATCGATCAACAACAACAACAACAAAACAAGAACAAACAATAAATAAAAAATAAATACAGAACTGCATTGCATCAATTGAACTTTATTAGTTCTTTCATTTATCTACTCAACAACTCTCTTGTGTAATTTTAAAGGGAATACATATTTACCACAAAATTACAATTCATATTTGAAGCTTGTAAAAGCGAAGAGATAGATTTGTATATTGTATAGTTTATTTAGTTCTGAAACCAACGTATTGAAATGCAGTTCGCATCCGACACTAACGACAAGGAGAACGCCCGGAAAATAGCCTCTGCAAATAGCAAACATAGTAGTCCTGTCCCGAGTGCAAAACCTAAGGCAAACTGGGCTTTAAAAGATTTTGATATTGGGAAACCGCTTGGAAGAGGAAAGTTTGGAAACGTTTACCTTGCTCGTGAAAAGAAGAGCAAATACATATGCGCTTTGAAAGTGCTTCAAAAGAAACAGCTATGTAAAGCGAAGGTAGAACATCAACTTAGACGTGAAATTGAAATACAATCGAATCTTCGTCATAAAAACATACTGCGATTGCACGGCTACTTTTATGATGCAAGACGGATATATTTAATTCTAGAGTATGCCCCAAAGGGGGAGATGTATAAAGAATTGACTCGCCACGTAAGAAAGACTGAAAAAGGATTCCCGGAACAAATGGCAGCAAACTGGATCTACCAGCTATCTCAAGCGCTGGTTTATTGTCACAATAAGCACGTCATTCATCGCGACATTAAACCAGAAAATTTACTCCTAGGCATTGATAATCAGCTTAAAATAGCGGATTTTGGCTGGTCTGTTCATGCACCCTCGTCGAGAAGGAAGACATTATGCGGAACTTTGGACTACTTGCCCCCAGAAATGGTAGAAGGAAGGGATCATGATAAAATGGTCGATGTATGGAGCTTAGGGGTTCTCACATATGAGTTTATTGCCGGTTGTGCCCCGTTTGAAGCGGATGGCCCACCAGAGCAAACTTACAGACGAATAGCAAAGGTTGACCTAAAATTTCCAGATTTCTTTTCCCCTGAATCTAAAGATTTTATCAAAAAATTGTTGAAAAAATCTCCTAAAGATAGAATGTCGTTGGAGAAAGTTTCAGGTCACCCATGGATTGTGAAGCATGTGAAATACCGCCAGTAAATAGAAGATAGCATGAGCGAGAGAATCGTGGGGTGTGTGTTGGAGAGATGAGAGAGAATAATTTTCGGTAAATGTTCCTTCCGCAAACTACAACTTATCTGACATTATATTTTATGACCTTCTTTTTTTCTTTAATTTTAAATACTATAAAAAATAACAGCCAATTTTTCTTGTTTTATGATTATCATATCAATAAATTAATTCTCCGCCAGTATTTTGTTTTTAATCAATTCTAACGGCCATTTTCTTTCTTAAAATGCCAACGCACAGAAGCACGCAACTCCTGCTTTGATCCACTTGGCAGAGTCAGCATAAAGTCGCTGGGCATTCGTCTCGGAAACCAAAGTCTTTCTCCACTCAACTTCACCTTCGCATGGAAATTCGAACCAACAAACGAAGTTTGTAGAGTGGCCTGTTGTCGAGAGCATCCCTGCACGAGTTAACGTCTTATAAACCGGGCATCTGTAAATTCCACTCATAGTGTCCTCGCGATCTTGCACTGGGTCAAGGTGCATGACTGGGCATTGATCGTACAACTCTTTCGGCCTTGGGTCGTCTAAAACGTGGGTTTCATAGTTCCACCGAGCACCTTGGAGGAACAAACCATAGATATACGCTCCATCTGGTGCCCTTTCGGTGATATCGCTCGCGTCCGTCTTTTTGTCATCTATAAATTTAAAGTCAAAGGCAATTGTATCGATAGGTTTTTGATACTTTCGAGCAAAATTTTGAAGAGTTCCGGTGAGAAATGCTTGTGGGAAAAAGAACCCACTGATCCAGAATGCTTTCGGTGTGCCAAACTCAATCCATTTTTCCATAAATTCTACGCGCTTTAACAAGTCAATAAACCATGGCGTCAAAGGCATCAATGATGGGTAACCGACGGCTTCCCACACGACGGGGATGTCTTGGGTAAATATTGCATTGGCAACAATTTCTAAATCACTAGACATTACCAGCAAGCCCTTCAACGCACGTTGCACATTGAACAATGTGTGCTTCATAACGCGAAGAAGCTTATTGAACTTCACTTGTTCCTGGCACAAGAGAGTGTTCATGCTCTCATTGTAATCAACGGGGAATGCCATCGCGGTGGCTTCTTCGTCCATCACTTCTGGAAGTTTCTCAGCCATCTCTGCGGCTGCTGCAATTGTTATCTCCTCTCTAGAGGCCCCTCCGCCTCCCCCACCGGATCCTCCGAGACTTACAATAGTTTTTAGCATCGTGTACAATTCATTTTGGTCACATGTTATATTCGCGTTGTCGTGCATCCCAAATGCCTCTGGCTCTGGATTAATTGGAAGAGAACGAATGTATTCGACGTAACTGTTGTATGCGTCGTCAGGGTCGAATTTAAACGAGTAGTACAATCCACTTTCAGAGAATTTGTAGTCGTCGGTGAGGATCTTCGGATTGTAAAACTGTCTCATGATAACTTCAATAGTTCGTAAATCTTTGTCATCTGTTACACGCCCACCGTAATTAATAAAACCAGCAAGCAAATCAAGTACACTAAACTGCACTTCTTCGTACATTTCTAAATAAACTTGAAGCTGACTGGTACAAATATCCAAATCAGTTTCATTGAAAGCGTAAGGAATATTCCACCCCAGCGGTCCAAACTTCTTCCTTTCGATAACAAGGGCGTGAAAAAACGATAGACCAAACAATAATTTCTTGTACTTGGTTGGTTTATCCGTGAGATTCAATTTCTCTTCGTCGAGTTTATAGTACGTTTGATTCATGTTGGCCCTTAGGCCTTTCGGTGGTTCATTTGTCATCTTTACACCATTTTGCAATATACTCACAGGGAACGACGGTGTCGGCATACTTGTTAGCCACAGACGGTAATCTTTGTGCACTTTTTCCGGGTCCATGTCCTCGCACAATTGTTCAAGGGTCGGCAGCCAACTGATGCACAAGTGGGCATTCTGTAAGAGGGTCCATTCTCCTTTGTTTTGTGCATTTTCCATCATCTTTTCAGCCTTCGGTCCCTGGCCTTGTCCCAGTGATAGCGCGGAATATTTTTTCGACATTTTCTTTTCTGCCGCAAACTCCAAGAATACTTTCATGGGATCCGTTCCAACTGAAAGAATAAACACCATCGGGGCAGTGATAGACGACGACACAAACGACAAGGGGAGATCAAAAGGAGGCGGCTCGATGTACCTTTGCCCCATTGTGGCCGCGATGTAATCTTGAATTCCAAGAATGACTTTGTCAGGTCTCAATGTTCTCAAAACTCCCAGTTTTTGCAACTGGTTTAATTTTGTATCCCACTCACCTGGAAATTTCAATGTATGAGGAACCGGGCTGTCGAAGTAGGATTTCCACTCTTTCACGTGATTCAGAAAATCTTCAGCAAACCCTTTCCAGCACCCAACACCAGACAAACAAGTAACTTCTGTCCACATCCTTTTAATGATCCACGATGGGTCTGGGTTTGGAACGTCGCTAGGTTCAAGGGACTGTCCTGTAATTAAAAACCTCCACTCCGCAGACTCCACCTTTCCCTGGAATTCTTGCAATGCTATGGTTACTAAAAACGAGAAAAGCAGCTTGTGCTCTTCAAACAGAGACCTGCATACTTGATCATAAAGCAAGTACGTGAAATATTCCTTCAGGATATTTATTCGTGTGGCCTGATCGTCGGCCATGTCAGCCTCTTGTGTACTTCTGATAAACAAAGCAGTGAACCACTGCAGGGAGTACTGGTACATAGGATCGATAGTCGCCATTTTTGACAAAGTGAAAAACAGTACAGATGCATGGTCGGCCAAAGGCTTGTAGTTTGAGCGTTGCTCATCAATTTCTTTCTCTGTAATTGCTGCCGCTTTCATCTTTTCCGCAATTTCATTGGAAGTAATTTTGGCCTGGTCAAGTGTCTCGATAATTTCAACATCATCCAAGATATTGCCTTTACAGTTCTCCAATAGAAACAATATTCGATCTTCAATATCGTCCAACTGTTTGTTCATTTTGGCGTTGTTTACAACAAGCAATTCCTTTTGCTCTTGGATTTCTGGAAGTTCCTCGGCAATGGCAACGCCTAGCAACTGTTCTTGCAAACCTCGAGGTGTAATCGCAAAATTTAATACTGTTACTTTGACACAAGTCTCTGGTGTGTAGTGAGGATTGGGGAGCTTCGTTGTAATGAAGAATCGAAAGGAGTCGTTGTACGGAACGTTATTGTCTCCAATGCGCATCATATCTTGTCCGCCCTGTTTGAAGACGTTACGCTGAAGAATTGGCTCAAGTGCAGCATCAAGAACTTCAAATATATTTTCGAGTAGAACCCATCGCCCGAATCGTACACCATTCTCAAGAGAACGAAGAAAATTTTTGTCCGTCAACTTAACAGCTTCCATTCCATTTTCTGCGAGATCTTTTCCCATTGTTTTTATGTATCTGTTTGCTTGTCCCTGGGGGTCAATGCACAACGGCCAGCGCCGAGCCATGGACATTACTATACCATTCTCTGTCGACAAGTTGTCTGTGGGCAAGCCCCAAATATTCCACTGCCGTATTGTTGTTGGAACAGACAATGTGTGCACCAGGCTCGTTCCTTCTGTGCACGGTATTTTTTCCTCCAAAATCTTCTCTATCCATAGATTCTGGATGGATTCTCGGTAGTCTGCGGTAAAAGCACCCAAGTACGCAATTGCACCCGAGGCAATGATAATATCTCCATCTAGATTGATGAAATCCTGCGATAACTTGACGACATTCTCGCGCCAACGAACTTCTTCTCCCCCAAGCCCTGAAATTAATTTCATTGCACTCGCCAATCGAATCTGACAGGTTTCAACCTCATTTGCTAAGTCATCCTTTTTCTGGACTACCGCAGCATAGTCGGCCTCGAGTTTGTCTAGGCGAGCCATTACCGCTGCAAGCGTGGCTTGTGCCTCTGCTAGGAGGGCCATGGTTTTGTTAAGTTCCTCTGTTGCAGAAGCTAATGCAAGTCGCTTTGGCTCTACTGAGCGGGCGACATGGTAATATTTGTGCATTGCCCGACACCACATACAAATTGCCGTGCATGCTTTCGATGCCCTCTTTACCTCAGCTGGGGTAAAGTTTGGGTTTACAATGTACGGGTCTATTTTCTCGATGACTTTCTCAGGGATATTATCTTT
This sequence comes from Stramenopiles sp. TOSAG23-3, assembly GCA_900128585.1. Classification (NCBI taxonomy): domain Eukaryota; species Stramenopiles sp. TOSAG23-3. The sequence continues at coordinate 10,110 of LT642394.1, read as the reverse complement.
GTCAAAATGAATTAGTCGCTCGATGAATTGTTTTGGATTTTTAAACAGGTGCTCTTTAGCTGGGCCCCAGTAGTCATTGACCTTCCTTGTGCCCCCTTCGGGGTCCTTCACTCGATTCGGCTTCACTTCAAACATTACACATGTTGCTTCCGCAGTCAAAATTACTCCCTTAGGTGGTTTTGCCAGTGATTTTACCTCGTCAATATCGGCTTTCTTCAGTGCATTTAAGCACTTTACAGCTTCATCGAGGGCGGGCAACGCTTCGTCTAAATCGCGCTGTGCATCTGCAGCCATAGTCTTGCACTCTTTCTCTTTTTTTTCAGCTGCTTCAGCTTGCGCTTCTACAGTGATCCGAGTCTTGCCTGCAGCTTCCTTATCAGCGCTAATCTGGACCATCATCTCGTCGACTTCTCCTTGTGTCACTTTTAGAACCGGCTGGAGAGCGGTCAGCTGTTCCTGCATTGCAGCTACTTGCACTTTGGTAGAACTAATTTTCTCCACACCATTGCCAAGACGGTCGCGGAGGCCTGCAACTCGCTTTCTTTGTACACCCAACGTCCCGATATACGTGGACAGCAGTTCCAAGTAGCTTGTCGGGGTGACATAATTTCGACGCCCCAACATGTTCAAGAAATCTGCACTCCGTTGCTCGACTACTTGGTGCACAACTTTAAACATATCAACGACACTGCTTAAATGGTCTCCGAGGCCCATATCTTTTACAGTCATTTTGTCCATTGCTACAGAGCGAAGTGCTTCCTCGGGCCATGGCATGAACCAATCGATGGTACAGCAATTTACCAGAGAGGGAAACATACGTAATCGTGTTCGGAAAGCCTCCCCTATAGGACTCATGCACAGGCACACGTGAATGTTTTTGCGAACGCGAAGCAGGTACTGGGCAAATATATTAATTTTTGTTGCTGCTATTCGCTTTTTCTGACATTCGCTTCGGCACGCGTTCATGATTTGGTCTTCTTCCTCGCCTGCATAAATGCCTGGAATGTCACCACTATTTAAAATGTTGTTGATGTCTTCTACCATGGATTCGAACACAATTTGTACGTCACTGAACAGAAACGTAATCGGTTTGTTTTGTAACCCCGCTACCATTAAGCACTGCTTAAGATCTTCGCGCCACTCGTTTTGGCCGTAACCCTTAGCAATTTCCACTTGAAATATCTGATATTCTGACACAAATGTGGCCAAGCGAGTCAGACTTTGGCGACCACTTCCACCTACACCTAACAGCAAGCAATTACCACGTGGCTGACTTAGAACCCTAGCAATGCGAGAAACGTGCTCGATCGCATCTAAAAACAAGACTAGATTCATCGGAGATTTGGATTCGGCGTTATAATCAGACAAGTACTCGTACATGACGTTGGTAAGTTTTTCGAGGTCAGGCACTTCGTCGTAAATTTTCGGATCTGCGCCCAACCCCTCCATGAAATTGCCAAAGAATAATCGGTCGCTCTCTGGGGCACACTTACCCCATTCGAATCCTAATTCTTCCTCGACGTTCGCTTGTACCTGGTCCCTCAACCAATTTGAATCGGTGTAGTTGATCATACGGTCACGGAAAACGCGGTAGCATTCATGGACATAAACTCGGGCGATATGAGTCCCAGAAATACAACGTTTCGGGTGCGCCATCATAACGCCTTGGATAACCTTCGCGAAATCACGCAAATTAAAGGTGTAATGTGGCTTGACTGGCGTAGGCAATAAATCATTAGAAACTTTTTTGTAAAAGCTTGACGTGGCATCAACAAGTTTTGAGGACATTTTTGACACGTCTTTTTCAAAATCTGCCAAGAAATGGCCCAAAATGGAGTTGAATATGATCTTTTGACTCGCTTCGTCCATTTCTACGTAACCCACAATGTTGCAGAGGCGCTTCACACGTTCTGTAATTGGATTTCTGCCTCCTCCTGGGGGTCCCATACCCATCACATATGTACAATCAATAATTTTCTTGAAATCTAAGGTAACCGTGTCATACCAACCAACCTGTCCCATAGCTTGCCGAACCAATTCCACGGGAGGTTGCGCGCCATATTCTTCTCTCTGGGGCATGTTGAAGTCATCGACAAATATAATGTACTGCTTTCCAGCTGAAGGTCCGTAAACGCCTTTCTTTCTCTTCTCCATTTTTGTGTCCAAGAACTTTTGGGCATCACCAGCGCTTGTCTGTGCAGAAAAACTCGTCACCAATGGGACATATTTATCGGCCATATTTTTCATTAAATACGACTCGATGTTAATCGTTTTTCCTGTTCCAGTCGGGCCGATGCACATGACATGAAACCTGTGCGTTAAAAACTTCTCAAGCAAGAAGATGTTACGAATTGAGTCCTTTGTGGGAATAACCATCTCTGCGAACGATTGGTTGCCACTGATCTCGTGCTCCTCTACCGTCGTTAACCATTCCACCCACTTCCCTGTTGTCAAATCTATGCAGTAATCGTAAACGAGACCTGCCGTGGGGAACGGGTTGGCAACTCCGTTGTTGCTACACTCTGAGCGGACAAAGTTGCTAAATTTCGTTCGTCCAATTTCATCCGTGGTGGCCCCGACGCTCCAAACCAACGCAAACAAAAAGATTGACGTCATATTGTCTGCGACAGATTTTATAACCTCTGGTTTCGGTGGCTCAAATCCCTCTGGGACGTTTAATTTTAGTACGAAAGTGTCAATAATTCTCATTAAACTTTGAGCGATATTACAGTTCACTGTTACTGCGCTTTCTTTGGTAAATCTCCGCATAAATGTAAGCCCGGCCTCCAAGTAGGTATCAAACAGAACAAGAAGATCAGACTTTAATGATTCTGGCAAAAGTTCCGGCAATCTTTCGATCCACGAAAATACCAATGGGGACAGAGTTAACGATTCTGGTTCCATGTAAACCATACCACATCGCGACACTGTGGCTGGGCTGGCCACACTTAAATCGTTCACTTCGAATATCATAGACATTGTGTCAGACATTCCAAGCATTTCTCCACTGTTCAGGCATAACTTTTTGTTGTCGTCGAGCACAGTGTTCATATTTTCGATCCAAATAGCATCAACTGGCCCGTCAAAAAGAACAAATTTTCGGTCCATGGTGGTGTCAGCAGCCGCATTTCTATACAAATTAGGCAAGACGCCGTCAATAAATTCACGGGTGTTTGGGTCAAATGCACCATACAACTGGCTCATTGTAATGGCTTTGGGGTTAAGTTTAAAGTGCTTAACATGTTGATACATTGTTGGGTTTGTATCCACACCCGAGTCGCAAAGCATCGTTAACGCAGCAGATAGAACATCGATGTTTTCTGATTTACCGCCTCCGGTTGGTCCAACAACCATCAGACCGTGCCTTACACAGATCGTCTCGAACAGCTGGATATTTTTGCTCAGGAAGAAGGCCGCACCTTGCAGTCCTGCTCTCTCTGTACATACTTGCAGAGCCTGCATCAGCGCCCCATAATCTATATCGGGCCTGGCAATACCAGGAAACAAATCAGAAATAATACCTTCGAACAGGGGTAAATCTTGAGCCAGGAATTTAGGGAGATTGACGTCTTGCAAGGCACGCAAAAGCAGTTGTAACTCCTCAGCTTCGGGCTCTTGGCCTTTTAATGTACCAGCAGCCACAATGACGGTCTTTACCGCACGCATCCCGTAATCATAGTGACACTGGTTACTAAGCTGCTCGGAGCAAAGTGTGAAAGTGGAAACCATTTTTGCCCCACACTCTTTTGCCTTTGAGAACCCGAAAGCTATAAGCATGATTTCCCCAATTAGTGCATAGTCAGGAACCATCATAGCCACCGGTCGAAAGCACGCTGCCAAGTTTTCTGGGAGCTCAGTCCTACCGGCATATCCTGGGTTCATTGTAATATAAACGGCAAATGCGTCGTCCATACGAATGTTGGAGCCTTCAAAATCAATCCTTTCCAATCCAAGTTTACATGCATTTTGCAACGTAATAATTTGCTGTGCAACAACGGAAAGTACTTCAATGTGAATACGGTTGAATTCATCAAAACACGCCCATGCGCCACAACTTGCAAGACCTTTGAAAAATTTCGCCATTGCCAAGTAATCAAGACCATCTCCACAATTGAATACAACGCACTGCTTCGCCAACGCTTTGGCCAAATCCTTTACCGTTTCCGTTTTTCCCGTGCCGGCGGGTCCTGCTGGTGCTCCCCCCAAAATCATTTGCAGTGCTCCCATAAGGGTCAAGTAGCATTTGTCTGTCAATGGCGTGATGACAAGACGAAACGTGTTGCCCAGGTACTCGTAACCATACGATCTTTTGGAAGCAACCATTTCGATCCACAAGTTATCGTGAGTACCAAATGGTCTCCAGAACAACTGGTCGTCTTCTTCCCAATAATATCGAAGTTGACTGAGCCAAAGAAAGTCATTTTTTGAGCTCACCTTTTGTGTAACCATGTTTTTGACTACATCACGGGCGTGCACATCCATGACCGTCAAAGCTCCAATGGCGGTTTTTTGATTCTTGCTCAATTTTCCGCCACGTACTAAAATAATAATGTCATCAAGCTGCTGAATTTCTCGTGCAAGTTCTATTTCGACACCTTTCGCGCCATGGGCTGCAATCTCGCGTTCCATGTTTGTTGTCCAGTGCAACTGCCCCCCATTAATAATGCACATTCCAGGCCAAACCTGCATCCACTCTGAACGAGGTTTCTCCAAATAGTCCGCAATGCACGCCTTAATGGACTCTCGGACGCTGATCTTCATCATATCTTCCAATTCGCACATCCAGAACTCGACGCCTTTCCCGTTAGGATCAACGGGGGTGGCACATGGCATTTTCTCTTTCTCACGAGATACAAGTGCCTCTATTATGTTGTTGTCTCCGAAAACGACTTTATTAATGCCTTCGTAACACTTCTTTAAATGGGGTTGAACTAAGCTGACATCTTTCGTCTCGGACAAAATGGACAACAATTCGTCATTTGAAAGGAAGTAAAATCGCGCGAATACGCTCCGCTTTGTCTCCAAATAGTCGCTTAAGCCTTTCTGCACCATGTCAAGAAACTTATTTGATTCAGTAAAGATCATCAATAATTTTTCGTTGGCGCAAAATTTTAGAGCATTTGGATTGCGCTGCGCGTTAGTCATCGTTGCTCGCCAGTTTTTATCGACTGCAATAAATCGCTTCGACTCCTGTGGAAGTTGTTTCATGATGTCATCACTCTCAAAAATAGGCTGTAAATACATCCAACTTCGCTGGACTTTGATCCATTCCTCCAAGACGTCAGAAACGGTCGCCAATTTAACGTTCCATTCTTCGATCCTCTCTTCGAAAGGTCCTTTGAAAGCGCTAAACATCATCGCCTGGGTCATTGTTATCTGTTCGTCCAAGATAGCGATTAACTCATCAACCCCCCGCAGTGTGCATGTTCCAGTTTCCCTGTACACGGCCACATCAAGGTCAATCTCTGCCCACTCAGCTTCCATTTCGTCTAATTTAACCTCTATTTGGTTTTCTTTGCCGGCCTTGTCCCCGACCTTTTGGACGGCTTCCGTGTGATTGAAAATTTCCAGATCAAACGCTTTTTGAATTGTGAAGTCCCCATTTTCTGGGTTAATTTCTGTGCCGATCTTTTCACTGAGTTCTGTCCAATGCCTCTCGCGCATTCCTTGGTTGCGGAGAGCCATAATCCATGGAGTGTGTGGCTGGAATTCCGATATTTGAGACTTTATCTGAGACGCAATATCCATGCATGCCTTGTTGCCAGCTTTTTCAAAGGTTTTATACGCCTTGTTGATTCCCTTGGAGTAGCGATCGACAACATCTTCCAAGTTGATTCCGTCAACTTCATCGAAAGGCCCGGTCATGCAGCCTTCGTGAAATTGTAGCCAATCGGAGACATTGCTCCACAAACCCTGGTACGGTGTAAATTCTTTTCGGATTTCGTTCACCTTCGTGTACTCGGTTGGTTCTCTACCAAATAGGATCTCTCTGGAGTTAAACGTTCGAGCGTCTTCTTCTGCTTTTTTTAATTTCTCGTCCAAGCTCTTCACGTGTTTTGCCACCATTTGAACTCGACCTACATCAGAATAGCCTTGAAATTGTGCGCACTCTTGCTCCAATGATATAAGTGTTTGCTCGAAGATGACCTGCTCGTCTTCCATTTCTGCTGCATACTCCATTTTCTTCTCAGACTGGACCTGTTCGGTGGACTCCACTTGAATAAAGATTTTCTTTGGCCAACCTATAATTTTCCACTTCATGCTAAACTGCTCGGCGTCCTTCACGCCGTAACCATCCAAAATTCTGCATGCTTCGTTAATGGCAACAAGGTTGGGACCAAACTGGTTCATTTCGGCTGAAATTCCTTCGATGAATTCATTCATCGAAGCGACGTCTTCAACGTCGGTAGGAATTTGTTGCAAGCGCTTACGAATTTGTTCGTACTTCTTGACAATGCTTGCTCCATTTGACTTGTTGCATTTGGCAATCAGAGCGGTAGCTTGGGCAGCGATATTAAGGTGCTTCTTGACCAGCGTGGTTCGGATAGATGCGAGGTTGCATGTAAACATACCCAAGCGAACAGCAAAATCTGGAAGTTTGTCTTTGTACTTATTTGCTTGGAGCGTATGGTAATCAATTACTTTCTTGCACGCTGCAAGGTCAATGTCTTCTGGGGTTTCAGGGGTGATTTTCTCCATTATGGCTGCCTCGTCAATGTTTAAAAACTTGATGTACTCCGATTTTCTGTAATCCTTTTTGTGGTTAAGAAATTTGAGGTAAGCAATGGGGTGCTTCAAGCACTCGTCAATTTTCGCCTGAATTTCATTCCGCAAATTAACAATCTCGTCTTCGTTCGGGCTGATGGACTGCAGCGTTGGAGTGCTGCTCCAAAACAAACGGTCCATAAGAAGCTTTTCCGTTTGTTCAATTTTGCCCATCTCGTTCAGCACGTTGTCCAGGGCCACCATTATGACTTTACCGTAGCTTTCCAGGGGAGTGGTGTATTCGAATATCCGCCCCATTTCTGCAGCGACTCGCTGAATTGGGCATTTCGCGTTCTTGTCGTCCTTGGGAGGCTTCCATGCTTTAATCGCTGCTGCGGCTTCATCGACCTCCGCCTGGTTCAAGCAAATCGGCTCCGCTGTAGGCTGCACTTCCAAAAAGAAGAGAGCGGGAGGGCGCTTCAACCCTTCGAGTGTATTGGCCACATCCCATGCATCGCTGCTCAAAGTACTGTCACGAATAAAATCATTAACGGCAGTTTTGATATCTATAAGCTTCACCTCTGCATCCATGGCCAATTTTATAAAATCGCCGTATAGTTTGACAGAGTCGCGCACGACATTCTGCAAGGAGCTTTGCATTAAGAAATTGACACGCTGCATCAGCTTCTTAAGCTTCGAGTGCTTGTACACGTCGTTTTTGCTTTCGTAAATGTTGAAGTGCCCCTTGCCGCAAGACTGCAAGCTTGTCCTAATATGGGACACAACCCCACTCGTCCAGTCTTCCTTGATCTTCCGACCACTGATCTTGAGTGCTTGGCTTTGAGCCACCTGAAATTCTTCGAGGTTCAGACTCTTTCGGTTCGTGGTGTTAAAGAATTTAACTTTCTTTATGGCGTTGCACTCCTGCTGAACCCCTTGCAAGGCATCGATCACCTCTTCTTTGGTTAAAAACGAGCTAAATGCAAAACTGGAAAATTTTTGCGAAAAATTTGACTCCGGCAGCTGAAGACATCCAAACTGCGGCGGTGGGTTTGCCGGCAGCTGTTCTGGGAGCTGCAGGTCTCCCATCATGGTAGCTTCAGAACCCCCCTTTAAATTGGCATCAAAAACAATCTTGTTCATTGTCCTTGCGTAGTCCATGTGAATTTCGTTGAGAAGCTGTGAAGTGTCATTCTCGCTTTGTTGTAAAGCTCGGCTGTGCAGCGCAATCTTTACGATTCGGTTCACTTGCTCCGAATCCAAATCCGCGACATCGTCTGTAGGCATGCAATCGACGTATAAATTGTACCGAATCAGGCCTTCCGCTAACTTGCGCCCGGCACTCGCGGCTGCGAGGCGCTTGGCAAATTGAAAGGGGTCCTCTACGTCGAAACAAATTTCCAGCCTCGTTCTATTATCTTGCGCCCCGTTGATTTCGATTTGAAACAAACTGGTTGCGTCGTCGTAGCTTTTTACAGTGCAGGCCACCCATTCCCCCGCGAACATAGTCTTTGCGGGCACGTTTCCGGCGCCGAGCATTATCCACTCGGTCGGCTGGTACTGCTCATAGGTGTCGTCGTCAAAGAGTGTAAGCGGCAGAACGTTGTTCAAGTCCTGCATAGGGACGTTTTCATCCAAGCCTGTCTGAACCATCGTTTCGCTAGTAACTCCATGGTCTTGTAAAATACGAGTCAAATCCTGAGACGCGTAGAATTGGCGCTTCCGTTCGACTGCAACGCGCCGAGGGGTGTGCCCTGGTCTCGTCACGTACGGGACAAAGACTTTGGGCTCTAAGGAACCGCCGCTCCGATCTTCTTTTTCGCCAGCCTTCTTCCCTTCATCAGCCATAGCCATATACTTTGCCCGGCGCCTTCTTTCCTCGGGGCTCTTTGGCATCCTGGATACAGCTGGGGATGACAAGTCCCACTTGTATGCATCAACGGTCGATTTAGCAGCACCAGACGAAGGTTTCTTCAGCAGGGACAGGTTGAGCGACTTGGACAAGCCACTTTTCCCGCCGCCTGCATCGTCCTTGCCTTCTCTTTTTGTTGCCCACTTGCTCATACTTTAGTTGAGTGGTGTGCAGATACGGTTCAATAAAGGCTATTGTAACAACGTTTTACAAATAGCTCCGCGAGTTCGGTATTTTCGAGTATTGCCTGCTCATCAGTACGGTACGGCTTGTGCAACTCTGTCGTGTGCCTTCTCCCAGATAGCTGTATCAACAATATTTAAACTCGAGAGAGAGACAATGCTAGTATCTCTGGATTATAAATTCTAACGATAATATTGTTTAACAGCAAAGAGGAAGACTGCAATCTCTTCTTCAAAAATCCCCCCTTGTGATGCTGCTACGTGCATGTTATCAAAAATCATTTTTGATATTCGACTGTTAATCCCCACTAACGCAGGTAGGATGAAACAGTCGGACACCTTGTGTGGTGTAATACAGGAACTCATCTTGTTAAAGGGACGTTTTTGAACCTTCACTACAAGTAGCAGTATGAAAACCATGAAGACTACAGAGCATTGTTTTTCTTGCTAATTGAGTGTTTTTTTTCTGTTTCCATTTTGCTTCTGCCGTGCGCTTTGTATTTAACTTAAAAGGGATTCTCAACCGTAACGCACAATAATGTATGATGTGTCTGTTTCATCAACGTACACTGTGTGTGCTATCGTTTACTAATTAATATCAGCTGCACCCTCCAGTTTTGTCAGTTATCGCCAGTTCGTTCGTACAGTCATCTATCGTGAAGCTATAAATACAAAAGGCTGTACTCAAAAATGCAAAAAATAGGAAGAACAATAATAATAAATATGAAAAAAAAACCGAAGAACGAATTGAAAGTACATACCGAATCTATACAATGAAATAATAGACGACTACGAGGACTACTGTACGAAGTACCTGTAGGGATAATAGCTCTCAAATAAATTTCTTTCTTGCCTGCTTCTATATCCGATCCGCTTGAATATTTTATCAGGACAGTATGTGATTTATCCGATCCCCTCGGCACATCCCATCCAACTCAACTTTGGGCTGCTCCTTACTTGGTATTATTATTACTGTGAGAAGTGGGGATTTTCCGCCTCTTGTTCGTTGTTTCTCAGAAAAAATAAATACACACACACACGTCACGTCCACCACTTTAACTTCTGACTTTGACTCGTTCTTGTTGTTTTTGCTATTTTACTACACATTGTAGTATTCTAAGTATCATATTATTATATTATAATAAATTCAAATACTATAATAATAACTAAATGAGTTTAGTTAAAATAATAAAATTCCATCCTATGATAATAAGAGAGGCTGAACCGATGAAGGTTTTTTGTACTCGTGAACAATCAAATTTCCAATCGGGGTTTTCTTCGTCACGTTACCGTCTGGGACCGTGTAGCCTT
>LT642393.1:0-19701 GCA_900128585.1 Stramenopiles sp. TOSAG23-3 | reverse complement strand
GAACTTACTTCGACTTCTGCTGATTCCCCAGTACATTCTGTATCGGATTCAGAACACATGGTGGTTTCTTGGTCAGCATAAGCGCCGGTGGTTGTTTGAGTGTTAAGCAACCTTCGAACTCTCCTCGAGGTAATGTAGGCTTTGCTGCTGAGCTTTGTGGACAAATCACCGCTTGCAGTTCCAATGTCATCGGAGGATACGCCTTTCGCGTCCACAGACACGGCGTATTCCGCTTTGTCATCAACAACGCGGCAGTCCACGTCTTTTGCGACCTGTTGAAGTTTTTTCGTGTCTGTTGTGCTACTTGCTCCATCGCCAACATGTTTCTTAACCTCGTCCTTGAAAGCTGTTTTAACACCGTCGTTGCAAGCTCCGCCATTGGTCTCAACGGTTACCGTAACGGCCTCTTTGTCCACAAGCTTCGTGACGTCTCCTTTGAATATTTTTTTCCCGAGATCTTCGATTCGAGTCTTCACTTTGTCCTTGTATGAATCAGCTTTTGCGCCGCTAATTGATAGATACGTCTCCTTTGCTTGGTCGCTGCAATCGCTTTCGACGTTTCCGCCATCTCTGCAGGATGCGAACTTTTCGGCGGCCCCCTTCACTTCGGCGATCTTCTTCGTCTGGGCGTACGCCCGCGCTTCCATGCCATTTTTGATGGCCTCGGCTTTGGCATTCTGACGGCAAGATTTTATTTCCGTACTGTTGCAACTGTCTGAGGGCGAGAGCAGCAAGTCGGCGCGGTAGCTTTTCAGAACGTGCTTGATGGGAGTGTTTACCCCGAGAAGCTCTTTCTTGCTCTCCACGTCAGTCTTGCAAGCTGTTTTCTTCGCGTTATCGGTGCTTGCGGCTTCCATGCAGTCTCGGAATTCATCTCCAAGCGCGGACTCGGAGGCTTTTTTCTCGGCCTGCTTCTTCTTTTTCTGGATCTTGTCTGCCGTCTCGCCTTCGAACGCAACGCTGGCAACATTGTCCACGTCTGATTTGGCCTCTTTCAAGCAGTCCTGGACCTTCGTTTTTGTCGATTCCTTCATGCACGCACGGACGGACTCTTTTTCGGCATCCTGAACCACCTTTTTGGCAAGCTCTTTTTTGAAAGTTTCCTTTTTCTTGATGTCCGTGGGTTCTTCCCTTCCCGACGATTCTGCAAATGCTGCAAGTGGATCCTTACACTCCGCAGTGCTCTTGTCTTTCTTGGCTTTGGCGCACGCGCGAAATTCATCTGCCACGGAGGCAATGGCGGCTTCTTCTTCAAATTTCCGGTGGTCAAATGTTGTAATATCCTCCGATTTCTTTCCAAGGGCCTTCGCCATCGCAGCCTTTACTTTCTTGTCACAATCCCCTTCGCAGTTTTCGCGGGCATCACGCATGGCTTCCTTTGCGGCCATGTTTTGGAACTCTTTTACCTCTTTGTCGGTAGGAGCCTTGCCGTCCAACGAACCTCTCTTCAGAGCCTCCTTCGCCGATTCAGTGCTACATTTCCCGCGCGCGGTGGTCTTCGCGGTGTCGCCAGATTTTTTTTCGGCCAGGTCCATGCAGGCTTCCATTTCCGTCGCAAGATTTTTTGCTTGTGCTTTCCTGCTCTCACGCTTTATGTCCACTTCCTTAATGTCCGCTTCGTCTTCGCCTCTGGCGTCCGCCATTGCTTTTTTTGCATCGCTTTGGCACTCCTTCCTGTCGGCGCTGGCCCCGCAGGCTTTCATGGCCTCAGCAAATGCATCACGCGCTGCCTCATCAAGAACTTTTTGAACGTCCGATTCCTTTACCTTCGACTTGTCTTTTCCCATGGCATTGGCAACTTTTTCTTTCAGATCCTCCATATTGTCCGTGCGGCACTTCTTCTTGCTTTCCTTCGAAGCCTTACCAGAAACGCATGCGTTCATCATTTCATCGATGTCCTTTTTAGCCACGTCGCGGGCGCCTTTCTTCAAGTCATCGGTTGAACAGGCTTCACCACCGCGGGCTTGCTTGCATGCATTCAGAATTTCCGTGTCGCTGCCACAAGCTTTTCTCTCCTGATCGTTGGTAGCTAACGTATAACATTCTTTCATCAAATTGCCTGCTTCGGTCCGTGCGCCCTTATCAACGTTTTCCTTTACTTCCCAGTCCTCGGGTTCCCGCCCCAACACGTCCTTCAGCGCTTTCTTTGCTACGTCGCCGGTGCAGTTCTGCTTTTGGATTTCCGTGCACGACGGTTTGCACACTTCCATGCAGGATGTGACCTTGTCTGCGGTCTTTTTCCCGGCCCCGGCCTTTTTTTCAATCTCTTCCCTTCTCTTTTCTTGGTCGGTTCGCCCTTTGTCCGACGCCCTCAAATGTTTGTCCAGCTCGTCGCAATTGCTTTTGCACTCCTCGTTCGCGTGCTGTATTGCCTTCTTAATTACTCCGTCAACCATAAAGTCGTCGGGAGTTTTTCCGTGACAAGTCTCTAGTTTGTCTTTCAGATCAGTTCTGCACTTGGCAGTTGCGGCGGTTGCGCTCGTTTGCCCTGCCGTTTTCATGCAATCAGTGTACAATTTCTCGACAGTGGGAGGTGAACATGCCCCGTTCTTTTTGAACTTGTCGAACCTTTTGTTGGCTGCAGCGCAGACGAAGCTCAGAGCGAACAGCAGAAGTACCGTAGAGAGCTTCATAATAATGGTGTATAATTTGTTTTGGTGGTTTCGTTCAGTAAATCAGTGGATTGAATTCGTTTCAAGTGTAACTAACTTTACTGTTAGATTCTTTATCTGAAAGAACTTTACAATCGTCATGGGTTTTCTTTCAATTCTTGAGAATAGAATACAGTGTACATTTAGATCAACATTCTCACAGACAAGACAAGTGGACTCCTCCTCTTTCTTCTAAATACTAAAACAACTACACAGGCTAGCTTTCCTCAGGAATGCCCATCAACATCCCCAAGGCAAATTCTTCTTTCTCAATCTTCTTCTTCACTGTTTTACAGCATTACACAGCATCGGCTTGAGCCTTTATCTTTTCCCAAACAAAAAAATAATTTAACCACACAGAAGGAAGAGTATATGAATACCAAGGAACCAAATAAAAAAATTGCTTCAATTAAAATCGAAAAGAATACAAATCGGAGTATATTAAGGTATATTATTAAAATAATAATTAATGTTATATATTATCATTATATTAATATTTAAATTATAATGTATTTTTACCTTAAATGTATATTTATGCAAAAGAGTTGTATTTTATAGGTACGGTGAGATGTGAGATGCTCTCTGAGATCTAGTTGTGCTACCTTAATACAGCTATAATAATATTTTAATATATCTTCTGTGTGTGCGTGTAAATATAAGATAATTAATAAGTTAACTATTACGTATATAAGAATAGCACCCCGATCGTGCCTTCCTCATTTTTATAAATAATTTATTCAATTTTTTAAACCATTGTATTACGGCTATTACGCCTCTTCTTGCAAATCCCTTTCTTGGATGAAACTTCTGTTCTCCGCCTTCATTTTTTTGAAACCGAACATTTTTTTATTTTATTTCCCTCGCCTCGTACCTCAATAATCTATAACCCTATATACTTCCTATTATTTAAATAGTATATTGTCTAGTTATTTTATCCCTATTGTAAAATTATTGGCACTATATGATGTGTGTAATTATTAGGCCTTTTGACTTCATTTATTTTTTAGGTAATTATTCATTCGATACGAAATTTTAAAACTTTATGTTTTATGTATTACCTTCACAATTTTCCCGTGTACATTTGACCAGCGGAAGCTTCTATTTTAATAAGCTGTGCAACAATGTAGTCGCCCTGCTCTTTCGTAAATTCTTGTCCTTTTTCAAGGCCAAACGCCACCCTCATCGCTGCTTCTATGCGTTCGTCATCATCGGCAAACCGAACGCCCTCCGAGGACGCAGCAGTCTTATGAACTTGCCCCCTCCCCAGGACGATCATCCCCGCTTCGAACCCTTTTATACGTACCCAACTCCATGCACGTCGCAAGAAATTAACTTGGGCCAAGTGCTCCGGTTCTTGCCAAGATGCGAGCCCCGCTTCGTAGCCTCCGCCTGGCGTCGGCGTGTGGTAAATACCGGCCATCATCGCCGCTATGTTCGCCCACCGGTCCGGGAGCGGGTTGACACTACGAGCGAGCTCAACTTCAATCTTACTTTTCAAACGGTTGACAACGTCCGGGTGAGACGCGGAAAGATCGTTTCTCTCCCAAGGGTCCTTTTCTATGTCAAACAGCCAGATATCTTTGTATGGCAGTCCTTTATTTACATTTTCGTACCGAAAATCCCCTCGAACGCAATCTTTGTTTTCTAGCGGTATCTCAAAGGTTGTCCCTTCGTGCTTCAATTCCTTGAAACATTTCTTCACTTCCACCGGGAACCAGTCGTCGCGACCTGGCATGCCCACAATTAATTTGTACTTTCCCACCCGGATAGAGGAGCACTTTCCCAGCAGGGTCCACCCCGCCGCCCTATTGAGCGAAGGAAAGTTTCCAATCGGGTCCAGCAGTGCCACGAACTCTGTGCGAGGCGACGCTATACGGTCTGCCGACGTAATGCTCTGCCACAGCCGACCGCCTGCGTGGGCATCCAATTTCTTGGGCGGCAGGCCCTCCCTTGCTGACGTTTCGGAAACTCCAGCCAGGTGCAAAATTATCGTATGAATGTCCACGGCGTGCAGCATGGCGTTCGACGTCGAACCCGCGGCGTGGACGACGTCGGGGTGGCCGCCTGACACTACCGCCACGCTCCTGATACCACCTTCGAACGGGCCCATTTTCAACCCCCGGAGGGGAAAGTTTGACGCGCCCTGGGATATCATTCCGCCGTTATCGGAGAATAGAATGACAACGGTGTTGTCCCACATGTCGTGTGCCCGCAACGCCTTTACAATCTTCCCAAACCCTTCGTCCATCGCCGACATCATCCCCGCGTTGATTAAACGCTCCATGCTGCAGCCTTCCTCCCCTTCGTCGGCTTTCAGGTGCAAGTTCATGTTTATGTACCGTTGGTCGACTTGCAGCGGCGTGTGTATTGTGGTGTAGGCCACGTACAAAAACAAGGACTTCCGCGGGGCGTGGCCGGCCAATTTCGCGTTGAACGCCGCGTGCCTGTTAATTTCGTCCACGGACTCTCTAGAGAAAAGCTCCGACGAGTACACTCCTCGCTCCGTAGTTACAAACTCGTGCGATTCTTGCATCCGCCCCGCCCTGCTGTATTCGCGATGAAGGTCTAACGTTTGCTGGTATCCCTCTGGCATGGTAAACAGTTGGCCCATCGCGTGCGTGTCCGGCCCGACGGTATGGTTGTAATGGTCGCCCCCAACCTCGTAGCTTCCAAAAAAGCGTTGGAAGCCGCGACTGGTAGGGGTGTACTTCCTCAGCCCATACCCTAAATGCCACTTGCCAACCAAAGCAGTAGAGTAACCACCCCCGACCAGCTTGTCTGCAACCGTCGTCTCGTCGTCTGGTAAAAACGTTGGCTGGTAAGGCCGTTGGACGAACGTTTGCGCCCCGTACCGATGCGGGTACCGCCCGGTCATCACGGCAGCCCGAGTGGGAGAACACATGGGCTGGACGTAGAGGTTTTTCAACTTTATTCCGCCAGCAATGGCGGCATCAAAATTTGGTGTGTGTGGGTAGGAGTGGGGGTTGTTGCCAACTATGTCCTCGTTGTAGCCCTTTATTCCCGCCCATCCCACGTCATCCAGGACGACCATTACGATATTGGGCGGTGCGCTGCTCCGTTTTTGGCCCCCTAGGGTTCCCTCCGGAGCGATTGCGTGGGTTTCAAGGGAGTGCTGCGAGAGGTCGCTGGGCGCCCGAAAGCGACCTGCAGAGCACCTATTTGCCGCTGCGTTGCTCCCACAGCCATGTTTTTCCGGAATGCTGCTGCCACCCTTCTTGAACCCTACCGCTTTTGTTTGAAAAGCAAGCAACGACACTCCGTAGCACAAAACCAGCGCATAACAGAACGCGCGCTGCCGTCTGCTTGCACGAGGGGGCATTTCTGCCACTCAGTTGGTGCCCTTAAAAGATACTTCCGATTCCCTGTTCATGCTTTTATAAAGAAAACAGGATCAATTCTCTCTCGCGCGCACACACACATACACACACTCTAATTCCTTCGGGCCTGTGTACATTTGTGAATTGTATTACTATTCTAACTTCGATCGATGATCGGCGGCGGCGGGGGGGTAAGAAGACAGATTGGTGAAGAAATGGTACTACGGTACCGGTACCAATTTCCGTATTAAAATACGTAGTATAATTTCACCGTGTTGTTGTCGTCTTCTAATAATAATAATAAATACCATATAGTTATACAGTATAATAATTTAGTATCGATCGACAAAGAAGAAGGAAGAAAGAAAAGAGGAAGATATTTATAAGAAGATATTCATTTATCTTTATATGAAAGAAGGAAAGAAGGAAAGCTTCAATAGTCATGTTTGATAGGGGATAATATAATCAAGTATAATATAATAGTATACTACATGTTCGTACATCAGTCGTCCAAAAATAATAAAATTAAACTTATTGTTATTATATTATATAATAATATTATTATAACACACAAAAGAAGAAGAAGAAGAAGAAGAAGAAAGAAGAAGAAGAAGAAGAAGAAGAAAGAAGAAGAAGAAGAAGAAGAAGAAGAAGAAGAAGAAGAAGAAGAAGAAGAAGAAGAAAGAAGAAGAAGAACAAGAAAGAAGAAGAAGAACAAGAAGAAGAAAGAAGAAGAACAAGAAGAACAAGAACAAGAAGAAGAAGAAGAAGAAGAAAAAAGAAGAAGAAGAAAGAAGAAGAAGAAAGAAAAAAAGAAGAAGAAAAAAAAAGAGAAGAAGAAGAAGAATTACTCGTCTATTCCTAGGAATATATATTGTATAAAGAGAATGAATAACAACATAAAATGGAAGGCTTGAAGTAATGAGAATTGAATTGTGGTTTATACTCGATTGTAGATCAAGATCATCGCTTCATTAAAATCTATTCTCTTGTAGCAACGAAGGGTTAACCCAATTGTTTTCGAGATATCATCCGGGGAGAAGAAAGTCGACGAGAACAGCGAACGATGTCCGCCGAGACGCCACCAGACGGCCTGACGGAACGGCAAATTATTGCATGGTTTCGCGACCAGCCCAAACGCGAGGCGGAGAGGCAGAGGAAGGAACAGGAAACGTGGAATCTGAAAGAGGCGGAGCGCGCGAAGAAAGCGGCGAAAGCAAGAAAAAGGGAAAAACTGAAAGATGAGAAAAAAATGTACAAGCAAAAGGCCATGGAGAAGAAGCGTGCGGCTAAAAAGCGCCTAAAGGAGAAAGAGCTGAAGGAGAAAGAAGAGCGGAAGAAACGAAGGAAAGGCAAAAGTGCCGGCTTTGCAGCGATGGAGTACGACCTTTCTCCTGCCCTGGCAGCGGTATGTGGGGTAAAAAAATGCTCCCGCCCGCAAGTGGTCAAGAAGATCTGGGAGTACGTTCGGGCCAACGAGCTTCAAAACCCGAAAGACAAGCGGGAGATTTTGTGCGATAGCAAGATGAAAAAGGTGATGGACAACAAGAAAAGCGTGACCATGTTTGCGATGAACAAATACCTCGGGAAACATTTGATCGGCGGGCCGGTGAAAAAGAAAGTGCCGAAGAAGGAGGCCGACGATGTAGCAGAGGACAGTAGCAGCGAAGACGGCAGTAGCAGCAGCAGTGAAGAAGAGAGCAGCAGCGACGAGGAGGAGGACGAGGACGAGGACGACGGGGGGGACGGACCGAAACTGTCCGAATTGCGAAAATGCACGTTTGCGTACTTGAAATCGACGGACCTGTCTAAAATCACGAATAAAACGCTGAGAAAGCACTTGGAAAAGAAGTATAACGTAGACCTTCGCCACCGGAAGGAGTACCTGAAGGGCGTGGTGCAAGATTTTTTGAACGGGGGCGCAAGCCAGAGCAAGAAGCGAAAGGCGAAGAAACCTGCTCCACGTGGCAAGAAGCAAAAGACAAAGAAAACGGCTGGCAAGAACAACGGCGGCGGCGGCGGCGGCGGCGCAAAGGGTGGGTTTGCAACAAAAGAGTACACCTTGTCTGAGGACTTGTCCGGCGTCTGTGGCTGTAAGAAGTTGTCGAGGCCTCAAGTAGTAAAGAAGCTTTGGGAGTACATCAAAGCGAACGAGCTGCAAAACCCGGAGAACAAACGGGAGATACTCTGCGACACGAAGTTTAAGAAAGTAATGGGAGGCAGGAAAAAGGTCACAATGTTTGAAATGAACAAGTACGTCGGTCCTCACCTCAGCGATGCGTAGACGAACTGACAGGAAACATAAAAAATTAAATACACGCACGCTCTGCTGTTTAAAAAAGGAAGCCTAAGGCCGTCAAATTCTTTAAACCAAATAAGAGCGTAAAAAAAAGCGTTCGTCTATAATTATTTTACAAAGTGTAGAGTTCAGTTCGCAGAGTACATTAATTTTTAAAATTACTTAAATAACAGCCAATTTTCTTGTTTTTGTTCTACAAATAATACGTGTATAATTCTTATCTATCTTAGTCCCACTGCCTCAGCAGGAAAACTGCGAAAAGAGGGGTTAAATACGAGGGTCGGCGAGGGTTGAATCTTCTACATCTCCGCCGTCCTTGCGTCGTCGGCGAGAGCCTGCAGACGTTTACGTTGGTCGTTCATCTTAACGTTTAACTTTCTAATAAAAGTAAACATGGAACCCCTGGTGACAAACCCATGAAACAGCTTCAACTGGCCGTCAATGTGAAGCCCTTCATCGTACTTCAAGACCTCCGTGGCCTCAATGAGCTGTTCGGCCTCGCTCGGCCGCACCTTGCACAGCTCACACCTTCCCATGTCCGGGTTCAGGGTGGCTGCTATGAACCCGTCCAAATCTTCGGGTCTCATGACTTCATCTATGTGCTTGTCTGCCATCTTCTGGTACGCGACGTCCATGTCGGCCAAAAGCTCCTTGTCCGAGCGTAAGTGAAACGCTTCGCGAGGGGGGCGGGGGATAACCGTGACGGTGATTTCTGTTTCTTCGCTCAAGAATGTGTTGTCACTCTTTGCTTTGACCCTCACGGTGTGCGTCCCTACGGCGCTGATCAGAATGTGAGAGTCGCGAGTGTAATGCGAGTCCAGCGTCGGCTCCGTCCCGTCTATGGTGTAGTAGAACGTGCTCGCTGTCGTGGCAGATTCAAAATGTATTTTAACGGCGTCTTGGTATACCCCCAAGAACGATTCCGTGGCTTCGGACGTGTTGCACGGCTGGCCTTCCAGAGGTTTCCCCGTAATAGACGGGGGCTGCGCCGAAACTAGTGCACGGTATTCCATTGTGATCACATCACTATCTCGGTACCCCGGGGCGGAACACACTGCTTTCAGGGTAAACTCGCCGATTGCGCTCATCACAAAAGGCTCCGTGAACACGATTGAGTAGTTCGTCGGTATGCTGCCGTCGGTGGTGAAATGGACTTTAGCGTCCCGTTGCAGGGTCATAATATTCACTTCGGTTCCCACAGCGTAGGCACCGGCTCCAGGACCAAAAATTGGAGACCCAGCTGGGTCCAAGGTCATCACATTAATCTCCGGCTCCGGGAGGGTCTCTATTTCTTCTTCGTCACCACCCTCCTCGGTTGCACTAGCTTCACTGTCCACCTCGTCCCCGAACACCAAAGGTTCGCCCTCGTCCCCTTGCCCAAACGCCAAAGTGGCTGATAGAAGAACCAACGCAGCCCCAAAGAGGAACGCCCGGTTACGACGGACGAACAAGTTTGGCATTATCACTTGTGTGTGTAATTCTCTAAAACAAGCAGACGCTACTCTTCCGCTATGAATGTGTTCGACACTGAAAATCGCCCAAAAAAAATTGATAACTGAGATTCAGTTTCATTTCCATTGATTTAACCAATTACAAAGATTCATTCAATTTTATATCAATTTTTATTAATTTTATTCAAATTGAAATAATAATATTTTTGTTTTTTTGGTGTGTTGATTTGTTGTGGGTAGGTCGGTGTGTGTGTTGGTCGTTGTTTTGGTCTTGTTGTTTGTGTTGTTATTCTTCTGTTCTTTTTGTTGTTGTTGTTGTTGTATTTTTGAATCCAAAATAAAATAATATTTAATAATATTTTCCTCCTACCTATGTTATTCAACGTTAATAATAATTTTAAATAATAATAAAAATCACAGAGTTAATTTATGAATATACATTATAAATAGGTGATTTAAATTATAAGTACAAATAAAGAATTCGTCCAATCAGACTTTACCTGTAAGTAGTAAGAATAATAGCAGAAAAAGAAAATTACGTTATTGTGGTGCCTTTGTTGTGCCTTTTGTTCTTCTTCTTCTTCCTTCTTTCTTCGTAGTTAGTTAGTAGTTGTTCAAAAAAATCGATTTTGTTTTCAATAATATTATATTTATTATTTAATATAGATTTGTTTTGCCACCTTTTCTAAAATTTTGTGTCAAAACTGTACGATATATGATTCCCATTGCAATGCGCACATAAATAGTTAACAAGCGTGCGTTATCACTCTACTTACACTTGCATCTTCACTTGAAACGTAGTAAAATGCGGCAAGGGAGGGTGAAAGAGTGGGAAAATAGAAAAGCGGTTCACGAGGTTGATCCAATTCAAGTGTTGAAGGATACTGGGGGGGTGGGGGAGGGGATTGAGTATGTGAATCATGACGAACAGCTTTACTCGTTACATGTACAACTTGGTAGTGGGCTGGTATTGGCAAAGACGGATAGGGCGGTAATGGCAAATAGAACGAAATTTTACGTACCCGTTCACGATGTCAACTATAAACGTTTGGTGCCCTCGAAGAAGCGACACCGGTGAGCTCGAGGAGAACAAGTTTGGTACAACGTTGTTACAAAGGACGGTGTCATCATACAGAACGCAGCATACGCCTACCCTTTGCCAAAGACGCATGCATATGTACAGAACTGTGTCACGTTTTTGCGTGGCAGGGGAATCACGGTCACTACCACACCAGCACGAAAATCCCTTCCACCTAAAGCGTCGATTGCAAACATCAATGACTCTCGAGAGCTGAAAAAAACAAGCCAAGCCATCGAGACGAGAAAAAATGACAATGATGGTGGTGGGAGGGAGAATTACTTCCGTTTCATCGAAAAACCGAGCATGATCGCGAAGGAATTTCTCTCTATACGAGACAAGGAATCGGGCAACGTGCTATGCTGCCATACCAACTGCACCCGTCAAAACCAAGGCACGGCATTTCTAGAACCGGCAATAAAATGTGGGGAAACGCAAGAAATTGTGTTTCATATGAAAAACAAACCGGGAAGAATGTGCTATTTCTTTGGTGTCGCACGCAGCTCAAAATTGTTCCCCCCAGATTCTTCCCAGCAAATTATCCGCCAATCGGGGTTATGCTTGGAAAACTTGTACGGTTCCCTCCATGAAGAAGTACCGTCGTCAAACAAAGCGTTGCCATCCTTTCACACAGGGTCAAAATTGAAACTAACGGTACAGAATGACGAGAAAGGAAAATTTGTACACCTGCGCATCCAGGTAGATTCGTCTGGGAAAATATTTAAAGGAAAAGTCAAAAACGAAAGACACGAAACTGTTCGAATCTTTTGCAGTTTATATAATCGAAATGCTGAGGTTCACATATTGTAAATATTATGCCTGTCTTGGAAAATATGTTTTGTCCTTGGAAAATTATATTTGTAAAATAGTAATAATCTCTAGATATTATTATACAAATTTTCTTTTTTTTTTTAATTTATTTATAATAATAATTAAAAATCAATCGGGGACCACCACACTTCTCATTATACAGCAGGTGTTATTAATATTTCATTCTTCACTGAAAATAATGGGAACCGAAAAAAATAAACACCAAAAATCCGATCAGTACGTACCCACACTACCACCAATTGGTATTAATACGAGGTAATAAATACCAAGGCACTTCGAGACTGGAATCTTTATAATATTTGATAAGGAAATTTTGTTACAAAAGATATGGTTTATAGATTTGTATATACAGTAAGTGCAAATTATTTCTTCTACTTTTATTAGTGAGAAAGAAATACAAATATTAGAATCGAGGCAAATTAACAATTGTTTTTTTTTATTTTCTGTTTATTTTTGTAGTTGTTTTTTGTTTTCTATAGCATTCCTTTTGAACCATGACAGCGTCGAGTGAAGTTGGCGAGACCAGCCATCAGCGTGCCAAGTTTCGCTTGTTTCAAACGCAATACTTGGTGGTTTACTTGTTGACCATGTACGCCGACTGGCTACAAGGCACGCACATGTACGCGTTATACGAAGGCTACTCTTCGATGGACACTGCTGCCCTTCAAGACGCAGGGGAGCTGAGCAAATACCACCCTAGCGCGTGGGGGAAACCTGTCATCGCCTACCTTTTCATTACCGGCTTCCTGTGCTCTGGGGTTTTC
Organism: Stramenopiles sp. TOSAG23-3; assembly: GCA_900128585.1. NCBI lineage: Eukaryota > Stramenopiles sp. TOSAG23-3. Next base: position 7,289 of record LT642393.1, on the reverse strand, counting down.
GGAACATTTGCGGGGAGTCTCGTTGATTCACTGGGGAGAAAAAAGGGGGTGTTCGTCTTCTGCGCCCTTGAGATAGCCATCAACACGATGGAGGAGTACGAAGACGTACGCATCCTCTTCCTAGGCCGCGTTCTTGGTGGTATCTCGACATCTCTTCTCTTTACCTCCTTCGAGAGCTGGATGGTCACCGAGCATAGAAACCGCAAATTCCCCGAGGAGTGGCTGTCCCAGACGTTTGCGTACGGCCAGATGGGAAACGGTATCGTGGCCATCATAGCCGGTTTTACCGCAGATATTAGTGTTTCATACATGGGGAACATTGGTCCTTTCCGTACGGCCGTTTTGGTCACGACCATCGTCCTTGGGTATGTCATGGTCACGTGGAACGAGAACGTCGGGAACTCGGTGCCCAGCACGTTTTCCAACTTTTCGGCGGCGTGGAAAACCATTTGGGGGGACTACAGGATCCTGTTGGTCGGGTTTACCCAAGCATTTTTTGAAGGGGCCATGTACACGTTTGTGTTCAACTGGGTCCCTGCCATGTATCATGTGTGGGGTTCGGGCATCAAGTTAGGGTCCATTTTCTCTTCCTTCATGGTCTGCATTACGCTCGGGGGATTTCTGTACGAACGTGCGACGAAAATATACGACAGCGGAGTCATTACCCTTTCCATATTTGTCGTGGCTACGGTGGCGTTGACGGTCCCGGCAATGTGCCCGGACAACATATACGCTGTCTATGGCGGGTTTCTTCTGTTCGAAACCTGCGTTGGGGCCAGCTTTGCTTGTGGGGGTTCGGCCCGCAGCGCCGTCATGCCTCAAGAGCTCCAAGCGACTATCATGAACGTCTTTCGGATCCCGTTGAACATCTTGGTGGTCGTAGGGACCTCTTTGGACTCTTTCGCGACAACCCGCCAGAAGCTCTGCGTATGCGTCCAGTGGCTCTTGTTCGCTGTCATTTTGCAAGCCGTTTACGTCGCCAAGAATCCTGCTGGGGTAGTAGCTGCGAATCCAAAAGCGGTTCGCCAACCAAAGGCTTCAGGGAAAAGGACAGCGGTGAAAAGGAAGCAAAAGACGAAACGGGCCAAGACCCCCTCGTCGAGACGAAAGCGAACGCCGTCGAAGAAAGTGAAAGAGCTGAGGGAGCTCCTTTGAAACGAACCTGGTGTGCGCAACGTATCGTGCCCGGATAATTCAGGAGGAGGTGGCGATCGGATCGATTGCTCAACTTGTATTGATTTACTCGTACTTTTTTGTTCAAGACATTTAATCTAGATTTCAGTTCGCAGTTTACTTAATTAATTTTAACTACTTAAATAACAGCCAATTTTCTTGTTTCATTTAATCAATTTTACATTTGGTTCTATAATTTATTCTCGTATTTTTGTACATTTGACTCCCTCTAGAATAAAGCGTTTGCTCTTACGAGGAATGTACTCGAACACTTTTGTTCGAAAGAATACTGTGCCGTAATCTCTTTCTCGTGATTTGGGTTCAGTTACCATACCACTTCTCTCACACCGTTCGAGGCTTGCGCAATTCCTTGTACCGGTACTCTTCCCCTCTTTTCTTCGTCCGCAAATACGGGAAGAGCCAAAGAATCCACCACAGCCTCTCCCCGGAGACACCAAAACGTGTCTGCCAGTTCCTTACAATTCCCCTGTCCTTTAGGTGTGTCCACGAGTTGCCAAGCTTGTACGCTTTGTACTTCTTCCAGAAATTGTTTGGGAATTCCAACGACGTTTGGCACGTGGCCAACAAATACCCGTGCCAAACCATCATGGCCCCGACTGCGACCGAAAGGGTCAGCGGTAAGATGGCACTCAATGACAGCATCCCATGGTCCAGGTGCTTCGGTTGATACTTTGAAAATTTTTTATGGCGGAAGTGTAAACTGTAAAACGGAGGAACAGAAAAGCCCGAAAAGAAAAGGCAACCAGTCGTAACGTAAAACAAGAAGAGAAAAAAGTAGCTGTGGTTGTGCCGCCCGACGCAGTTCATTATCCAAGGGCAATGGTGGTCCAAGTCGTACACGCACTGTCCACAAAGAAAGCAGTGCTGGGAATCTTCTGGCGTCACGTGCTTGCAGTGCTTGCAAAATCTAAAATCGTCGTCCGCTTCCCCGTCCCCGCATTCGTCCCCGTCGGGATGCGCGTAAACGGAGGACACCGTGATGCACTTGGCATAATTATAAACGATATTGAAAATAAAAAAAATCCCCACACTTGTCGCAACACAGTACACTGGGGACAGAACAGTTGTCCACATAGGAAGGACCAGTAAGAACCATTGATTGACTGCTCCCCCGATCAAAAGTAATGCTACCAATATAAAAACAGGAGAGATTATTCGAAATGCCAGCGCCAAACCCCCTATCCCTGCCCTTTTCAGGTTCTCGTTCCCAAAAGTCGAGGCCCCGCCGCGCGCAGGGGAGGAAGCAGTTGCCATTCCACCCGAACCCACTGCGTGGTAGTAACGGTCCGTCCGTCGGCCGTAGTACTAGAAAATTGATCCAATATCTGGGGAAATCTTGGATAATGTCAGGTTCGTAACATTTCGTTGCGAATGGAATACGGGTTTAGCAAAATCAATTTATCAATTGCATAAATCAATAAATGCGTATATTGTATGGAACTTAAATAATAATAATAAAAAATGTAATACAGTAAATAATAATAATATTATAGACTAGACGACTCTAAAAATAAAAAAAATTAAAAAAAATAAAAAAAAAAAAAAAAAAAAAAAAAAAAAAAAAAAAAAAAAAAAAAAAAAAAAAAAAAAAAAAAAAAAAAAAAAAAAAGAAGAAAGAAGAGAAAAAAAGAAGAAGAAGAAAGAAAAGACTATTATATATTATTAATATAGTAGAACGACTATTCATGAATTGTAAATATTAAATAATATTATTAATAAAATATATTTTATTATAATATTATATTATTATAGACTACACAGCAGTATTTACTTTTTTTTTTAATATTAAAAAAAAAAGCCTCCTCCTCCTTCCTCCTTCTCCTCCTCTTCCTCCTGGATTGTTTTCTTCTTGGTTGGTGGTGGTGTTTTGCTGCTACAACATGAAGAAAAAAAAGAAGAAGAAGAGAAGAGAAGAAAAGTCATCCTTGTTTATGATTTTTAAATTAATATCATATTATTCTAAATTGAAGTAAAGAAGTTTTAGGTTTGACTCTTTATCTTTTTTTATTCATGGTTCTAGATCAACTTCAAATATCTGCGTTCAGCATTTTATTTGTTTTGTATATGCTACCGCGTACCTTGGCGGCGAGGTGGGAGAACTGCGTTACTCCCAAGAAGCTCCGTTCTTTCGTTTCTGCTTATTACTCCGAGGACAAATCAATAACATCGTTTTTTTGTTCTGCCACGTCCACGGCTTCGCCTCCCTGCTTCTGGTTTCTTCTTTTCCTCCTCCTTGGGGCAGCTTCGCCCAGAACTTCAACCCTCAACCCTTTCTCTCCATACGATAAGCCTTCGAAGATTTTCCCGTTCATCTCAGATATGGCTTTCGCCGCAGTATCGGCAGAATCGAAAACCGCGACGCGCCCCCGACCCCTCTTTTTGAAAGCCGGGTTCCCATACTGTGCAAACGCCTCTTCCAAAGCCTCGGTGGTGGCCTCCCTGTCCAAATTGCCAACAAACGCCTGGTTGGAGGTGTCAACGTCGGCGGCAGCTGGGGTCTTCTTCTCTTTCTTTGCTCTCGGTACCTTTGGTTTGGCCGGTTCCACCGTTAGCCCTTCCTCTCCGAGCGACAAGCCTTCGACCGATTTCCCGTTCATCTCAGATATGGCTTTCGCCGCCGTTTCGGCAGACGCGAACGTCGCAAAAGCATAGAAACCCCTCTTTCTGAAAGTCGGGTTCCCGTACTGTTCAAACGCCTGTTCCAAAGCCTCCGCTGTGGATTCCCGGTCCACGTTGCCAATAAATGCTTGTTTCGAGATGTCAACCTCGGCAGCAGCTGGGGCGCTCTTCTCTTTCTTTGCTCTCGGAGCCCTGGGCTTGGGCAGTTCCACCCTCAACCCTTTCTCGCCATAGGATAGGCCTTCGACAACTTTCTCGTTCATCTCGGATATAGCTTTTGCCGCAGTTTCGGCAGAATCGAAGGTTGCCACGTGCCCTCGTCCCTTCTTTTTGAAAGTCGGGTTTCCGTACTCTGCAAACGCTTGTTCCAATGCCTCGGTGGTGGCCTCCCTGTCCAAGTTTCCTACAAAAGCTTTGTTGGAGGGCTGTGCTTCCACTTTTGCCGTGCCTGATTTCTTTTTCTTCGGCTTGAGGGGTTCCACTCTCATGCCGTTGTCGGCGAAGGTCACGCCGTCGAATGTTTTCCCGTTTAGTTCAGAAATTGCTTTTGCCGCAAGTTCTTCAGAAGGAAAGGTCGCAACACGACCCCTACCTTTCTTCGAAAATGTTGGGTTGCCGTATTCTGCAAATATCTCGTCGAGGGCCTCGTCAGTGACCGTGCTCTCCAACATGCCAACGAAAGCTTTCAAGCTGGTGGCGGTGGTGGTGGTTGTGGTGGTGGATTCAGACATGGTGAATATGTATGGAAAGGTGAAGGGATAAAAATACTGTAACTGTTGTTCTAAATATGTTTTGTTGTCCTTTGTTTCTAAACTACAATATGCAATGGAATTATTTGGTAAACTAACCAAAACACCAAAACACTTTGCTATAATTTAGTCCTCTCTAAAAAAAAAGTGTTCCGTATTTTATATTTTATTATTATTATTATTAATAATTTTTATATTATTATTATTATTTATTATATTATTATTAATTATCATCAATAATCAATTATTATTTTTTGTATGATGATAGTCTTTATACAATGTACTATACTTTTAAAATAATATATGTATTCACTTTGTTGTATTAATTATAATACTATAGAATATTAAAAGTAAACCATTATGTACTAAATGCTATATCTAGTAGGTATAATATGTTGTAATGAAACACCAAAAGAGATGAATTGATTTGGTTGGTTCCGGCCTCCGGCCTCTTCAATATTACACACAACCAGAAGGAGGCTGCAAGGTTCTTTTTTGCTAGGCAAGGGACAGTAGTCTAAAAAGGTACTTTTTAACAGAGGGGTTGGCTGATTATAAAAACCCGGCTCCTTCGCGGCCAACAAGGTCACAGCAGTGCAAAAAAAAAGAAACGCTGGTTCTTTTTGTTTTCCGGCGCAGTGTTCTCCTTAGCTTTTACGGCTAGGAACGGCACAAGGGTGATTCCCTTAATTAGACTAGGGAATTAAACAACTTCGTACAATAGCGTAATACCATCCTGCTGCCCAGTGGTGCAGTATACAAACAGGGAAATTAGTAATGCCATTGTAATAACTCCGCGAAAAAAAGAACCCATCCCATTATTTACTTCTTTGTGCCGGTTCATCATTTCGGTATTATACCCTACGGTATTATTATACGGAGGTGCAAAATAATCATATAATAATAATTTATAATAATTATTACAGTATTATTATTAAAAAAATAATAATAATAATAATAATAATACGACGAAAAAATAATACAGTAAGAATGATGTATAAAAATAATATTAAAATCTTGTTTAGCAGTAGAGTGTGGAGTACGAAATACATTAATAATATACTATTTAAAGCCGGATCATAAACCGGATCAATAGACTTTGAATATATCGAAATTTTGCTCTTCGTCCACAGGCTTTGTTTGGTGGGACCGTGACTAGTCATGGAAGGGAACGGCGAGGACAGTACGCCAGATGGCGGGCTAAGTTACGCCCAGGTCTTAAAAGAAATGGAAAAGCACTCTCCTACGCAGAAGCCTGAACACTCCGACCAAATCTCTTCGATGAAGCGAGCATGCAGTATGCATCCATCATTGTTTGAAGGTGCTCAAACAAGGGATAGACCCCATGCTCGGAGGACGACACCGTCGCCTCAATGTACGCGTTTAAAGCCAAGTCCCAGAGCAGCACGTGAACAGCCGCTAACGAGCGAAGATAAAAACTCTTTCCTTCTCGCCATGGAACAGTTTAAACGAATAATTAGGTCGCAACGCAGTCTTTTTGGAAGAAAAGTACATTCACCAGATGACTTATACAAGGCGATTGTGGACCATGGAGATTCTTGCCTAGACTTGGCAGGATTCCAGACGTGCATCGATCGACTTGATTTTGGCCTATCGTATGAGCAGATTAAAATGATATTTTCTATCTTGGATCCCACTGGGAAAGGGCTAGTAGCACGAAACAACTTTCTTTCGGCCATTAAAAACCCCAACCGGTACGTTGACATAAATACAATCCGAAGGCAAGGGCGCAGGCCATCGCACCATTCATTTCCATCGCATGCTGATCAGAGCACGGAAAGAAATTGCTTGGAGATCAGCCAGGAACGAAAGAAAAGGAAAGACTCTTCTGGGCTATCACCGCCAGCTACCTGGACCAGCAGGAGTGCGTCCATGAAAGCGGAACAAAAAGCTCTGGAAGACAACTTGGCAGAGGTATTTTCAAACGTGGAAGAGTTAAAAGAAACGAAAAGAGACCTTTTCAAACAAAGGAAGAAGCTAGAGTCTACCTTCAATGGATTGGCGCAGCAATACGCCTCACTCTACCATGATTACCTTGCTTATAAGGAAGCCCAAACAGGAAAAATTCTTCAATGCAAAGAAGACGGAAGGCTTCAACAGGAAAGGTTGAGTAAGGAAAAGGACGACATAGCAACTGTCTTGCGAGACGTAGAAGCGGCACATACCCACCAGATCACTCTCCTAAAATCGCAACACCACACTTCTGCTGAGAAACTCACTGCAAAACTTGAAGCTGCTACCAAAGCAACAGAAAAACTTCAACGTCAACACGCATCTGCTATCCAGCAGATGCAGACTGACAGTATATCTGAATTAGAAAATCTTGAGAAAATCAACAAAAGCGTCAAAATGGAAATGGAAGTCAGAATAGAAAAGCGAGAGGGGGCCCTGCGCAGTGAAATAGAAGATCTTATAAACAGGGCAAGATCCGGAAAAAACGATTATATAAACCAAATCGATGAACTGAAAAAACTTCACAATGCTGATGTCACAATAAAGACCGCACAGGAAGAGCAAATCGCCTTGCTTAAGAAACAAATAGCTAAAATCAAAGATGAGAACAACTTGGAAGTAAAACAGTTGAACGATGCTCATGGTAAATCATTTGCAGAAGAATTATACCAAATCAAAGCCAGCCACGATATACATGTAGTAAATTTAAAGACTGCGCACGAGGATCAGGTAGGCGCAATACAGTCTCGTATG
>LT642392.1:0-19719 GCA_900128585.1 Stramenopiles sp. TOSAG23-3 | reverse complement strand
CTTTCTTTCTTTCTTTCTTTCTTTCTTTCTTTCTTTCTTTCTTTCTTTCTTTCTTTCTTTCTTTCTTTCTTTCTTCCTTATTACTTCTTCTTTCTTTCTCCTTCCTCTTCTTCTTCTTCTTCTTTCTTCTTCTTTCCTCGTTGGGTCGTTGGGGTGCCGCTCTCAATCCCCCCCTATTCAAGTATCCTGTCATGGTGGTTGCGTTTCAGTTTTATTATTAAAAACTGAAATCCCCCAGAAGAGAGCCACAGCATGCATGCATGGACAAGAACAATTGTGTTAGGCTTAGGCAGGCGACAGCAACAAACAATATATTTTATAGACACAATAATTCTTAGTCTACATTAATACAATAAGGAACGAAGAAGGAAGAAAGAAGAAGAAAAAAAGAAAGAAAGAAAGAATTTTATTTATTATTATTATTATTATTATGGCGGCGAGCAGCAGGAGGCAGCAGGAGTAGTGCGAAGAGAGAATAAGAAAGAAGAAAAAAAAGAAGAAGAAGAAGAAGAAGGAGGAGGACGAGGAGGCAACAACAAAGAAGAAATGGAAAAATTGTATTGTGACATTTTTTAGTTTGTACAACGGTACTTGATGATGAATATACCCAGAAAGTTAATCTTCATCATTATGCGTTGAAAGCAGGGATTGTTATTCATAAAGAAGTGTTCGTATTCATTTTTGTCTATAGAACAAAAGCGTTGTTTAAAAGAAAAGGTTAGGCAGTTTGGACAGAAAATGGCGACGATAGAGCAAGTCGTAGCGGCGCGCAGTGGTAATAACGCAACGGCATCGGAAGAAAGAGTGGTTACGGATGGCCGGCCAATTAGTGGCCGTGTGTGGAAAAAAAAACAAAAGCGTACATCCAAGCGAAAAGACGATAAGTCAAGAAAATCCTTGTGGGAACAAAAAATGTTAGCAAAGGCGAAGTATAAACAAATGAAGGAGTACGAGAGGGAAGTTATTGAGCGCCGGAAAGAGCTGATTCAGTCACGGAACGAAAAGGCACTTGCGAAGCGAAAGAGAAAAGCAGAGGCCGAGTTGAAGAATTCCAAATGGCAGGTAGTTACTAACGACAAGAAGATAAAGAAGATGAGCAAGAAACAGTTGAGGTTGGTGAAAAGGATGCGTATGAACCCGCAATTGGGAGTTCCGGAATTCGTGAATGCGTACCAACGGTAATTGCGGAGAAGTCCTGTGGGAATCGTAATTTGTACTCGTGTGCTCAATCCACCTTCATGTTAATGTGTTGAATTTTTTAGAAGCGTATCCTTAAACCGTTCACTACCAGAATATGTACGTACTTACACACTGCGCAATCATCAAAGATGATCCCAGTGACCAGGTAGTAAGATTTGATTTGTTTCTTTATTCTGTTTTTCATCTCAGCGCAGAAGAAGAAATCTCAACAATTGGTGAAAAAACAACAAAAAAAACAAAACAAAAAAATTATTAACGAAATATTTTGATAGGGTATTATGTAGTATATTTTATACGTATAGTAAATGCTCATTGCACTTTCGCGGGTTTTCATCATTTCTTCCTTGCTTCATAATAATTTCTTCTTTCTTGATGATTGTTGTGATTCTTGATTTCAGCTTCGGGTGGTCCCCCCCAATGATGTGTAGGTGTAAATTTAGAAGAATGTAAAAAAATAAATAAAATTAATTATTATTTTTTTTTTGTCACTCAAAACTCAAAACAACAAAAGAAAAGAAATCAAAGCTCGTTTCTAATCAGTTAAGGAGGATAAATATACATCTTAATTATCGAGATGATTTCTATGCAATATTATATATAACTATATAACTAATAACATGAAGTGATGGATATATGATATATAACATATGTACCTTAATTATCTAATCTTCTTCATCGTCAGTCATATTATTATTATTATTTTATATATCAACAACAAAACAACAACAACAACACACCAAAACAAAAAACAAAAAAAGAAAGAAAGAAATGGGGAAGAAAAATCTTCTTTTTTTTCTTGTTGAATGAATTTCCTTTTAATAAGAATTGAAGGCAAAAGTATTAGATTTGGATCGGACTGTCGAATCGAGAAAAGGCAAACAAGAAATCGAAAATAGGATTACAATCGGGATTTGTCGGTGTTGGTGCAACCCCTTTCCGAAGAGTTACTAGGTTGCAGTACAGCCACGAATAGTTCGTCAACAAAATGATGGGCGATTCGACTCGTTTCGTCCCAACGTCTACCCTTGCGACTTCTGCTGCTGATATTTCGGACCTGAAGCGTTGGTTACGCCTCTTTTCAACGTTTTCAAGAAATGGGATGAACGAAAGCGGCACTGCGCCAAAAACTATGGTGCATTCTATATTCTCTCTGTGCAGATCAAGGCGTGTGAAGAGCAGCAAGTCACTATTGGCAACTGTTACGTCGCTTATTTTTCAATCAAATGATCCTCCAAATATTTTGCTGTCGTTGGAAAAAATGTCAATCCGGTGCTATGCTGGAAAAGATGTGGCGGCGGAAACAGAGTCATGCGTGGAAGCGCTCCAGCAATTGTCAAGTCTTATCAAGGAGGAAGGTGTCAAGCCCTTGAAGTTGTACCTGACCCGCCTCCAGAAAATTTGTTATGGAATGCTTTCCAGAGAAAAGAGAAAGCCCGTGCAGTACCAGGCCTTCTTTCCCCTGTTTGAGATTTTGGAGACGTCCCCCCGGGAGACCTCGCGTTCCGAACGGCCGTGGATTGATGCACATTCTATGGGACTCACAGAGCGAATGAATAACAATGGCCGGACGACCCGTCCATTTTATGAATGCGTCAGTGATTTGCAGGGGAAGACTGCCAAAGCTTACGGGAAAGTGAAGGGCGTTGCTCTCGAAATGTTAGGGCGGCTCCTTTACGTTTACCCCCGAGAACTGAAAGAGTTGTCTGGTAGTATCCTAAACACATTAGCAGATAGTTTGAAGACTGCTTATGCCAAAACAAGCAACCAAAAGGCCAACGTTATTGCTGGTGCAATATCTGGGATGCATTTTGCCTTGTACGCGTGCACGGATGGGAGCGTGGAAGGTTTTCGCCCAAGAAAGACGAAAGAGGTCTACAACAGTATCTTTGTACAGGCAATGGAGGTGCCGGAGGATATGAACCGGTTCAGGGTTCCAGTCACAGCGATGAAATTTATTGCTGCTCATTCGAATTATTTTCAGAAGTGTATAGTGGAAGATGGGATTAGTATTTTCAGGCGTTTACTAAGCTGTTTCTTGAGCGACAGCCCAACTGTAGCCAACGCAGTTCCGGGTGCACTGAGGGCAGTGGTTCGTGTCCTGGGACAATTTATCCAGTCCTCTCCCACCGACGGGGCAGAAAACGAAGAGCAGAAGAAACAGTTGTTCTCCGAAGTTATAGAGCCTTTAAAGGCATTTTTAAACCACAACGACAGGCGATATAGAGACTTTGCCACTCATATGATTGGTGATTTTGCGGGCGCCATACACAAGTATTGGAAAACACAAGAGTTGAAGAATATCGTTACCTTTCTGTTGGATCGCTACAGCAGTATTGCGAACAGTACCATCGGGAAGGGTAGTTCCGGCCAGAACGCTGGCTCACACATTTTGTTGTACAAAGTGGGAGCGGGACAACTGTCCCTTTTGTGTGCGTGCGGCAATATAATGTCTCTTCTTCCCACCCGTGAAATAGACGTGGGCATGTCCGATGCACTAAATACCGTACTCAAAAATATAATGGGCACCTACCACAGTGTGTGGAGCAATCGTAAATTGAAACAAAAGCTGAGTTTTTCTCGTTACCTGGTTCAGCTACTGAGAGGTTTGGAGCATAACACAGAAGCGCACGCGGTCGTGTTGAACGCCATCGTGATGAATGGCCTTGACCGCGCCATGGACCACCCCCAGCTACTTGCAGAAACAGCAGAGAGGCCACAAGCAATGCCCGTAATTTATTCCGAGTTGTTTTCTTTAGTCGTGAGTGAGGCGGGGCAACTTCATGGCGATCGGGATGATATGGAAAGTTCCGGGTCGCAAAAATCTCAAGATGCACCGCAAAATATTTGCAACCGTTTGATGGAATGCATGCTAGAAATCATCTCCAGGTTGAACTTGCGACTTTTTGTTAATGATGGTGAAGAAGAGACTGACAGTGCGGAGGTGAACCCGGAAGAAAGTCAGGAAGACGAAGGCGAGAACACTGATATCAACAATTACATGCTACGCCAGACGAACCAATTTCCAGCAAACCCGCACGATTTCGGCAGGTTTTTGAACTTGGTAAAGTTTTTTGTCTCATTTTATTCCGGCAACGACGAGTATGCCAAACTGCTGGCACGGTGTAGCAGCAATTGGATTTTGACTGTACTGGAAAACCTAATTCCTGTCAGCGAAAGGAACCCAGAAATATCGGGCTTTTACAAACTCTTTAAAATATTTTTTGACATATGCAATGGTATTGGCTTTTTCAAAGGCTGTAAGCAAAACGGAAATGGCACGCACAGAAAGCAGCAGGTGTTTGACCAATTGTTCCATTACGTAAAGGTCGTTCAAATACGGTCACGCCAATATCAGGATGAGCTGTTTGTAGCATCTGCAAATATGATTTTGAATGCCCCCATCGAACTAATGAACTTGCACATACAGACACCGGTGTTATTAAGCGCGCTCACAACAGGTCGTAGCTACCGACCGATTGCGTGGGTTGCCATGCGGGCACTCGAACACTGGCGGAACGCTCTACCTTTGGACGAACTAAAAGTTTACTTGCCTGAAATTCTGCCTAAACTGAACAATTATTTGTCAAACAGAATGGAAGAGGACACTGGCGATTCGGAAGCTTCCAGGGGGGCACAGACGTTGCACAGTTGTGTACTGCAATTCCTAGGTCGCATTGGTGGCCTGGGGCATGGCGTCGTTGGATCGTCGGCAACCCATTTGGCTGAGGGGCTTCGATGGAACAGTTCCCACCAGGTTCAAGTAACATTTCATTTAGATGGAGACACGACCATCAACTTGCCGCTGGACGATTTGCTCCCGCAGATAATGGAATTGTCAGAGAGCGGAGCTGGTGACTCAAAATCCAAGCTACCGGCGTGCGAAACCCTTCATGCCATCATATTGTACATGCTGCCAATGCAAAACCAGGAACATTTGTGCAAAATTTACCGCGAGCTGTTTCCGTGCATACTTCGATTATCAACCGATACTCACGATATTACACGGAATATGTTTGAGCCGCTGGTCAAGCAGTTGGTGCACTGGTTTAGTAAGAAGAAAGCCAGTAACAGGATGGGGATAAAATCAACAGCGCCAGAGACTGTCGTTTGGCTCGATTGCATTGTTGAGGGGGCGTCAAATGGCTCCAACGCAGCTTTGAAAGATGTGTCAACGAGGGCGTTGGCAGAGTTTTTGAAATGGGCGATCAAACAGTCCGTTTCTGTTTCAGCACCGCGGTCGCGACGAAAGAAAGGTCATGCCAGACCTCCCCGTTCTTCGCCTGTTGAAATAGATTCGTTGATGCGCCGTCTGTTTAATATGCTAAAAAGTCAGAATCCAGACAAGCAGATGGGAGCAGCAATGACTCTGAACTTGATGTACAGGGATTTTCGAGAAGAATTGACTTTGGTGTCAAAATATACTTTAGACACCCTATACTACGTTATGTTTGCCCTGAAGTACGCAGGCAGGAAGTTGATCAATGGTGTCGCAAGTGTCAATTTCGAGGCGGGGGCGGAGTTACACAAATCCATTTTGCACTTTCAGCGTATTGTATGCGACGATGCTATGGTCCGGAACTCGGCAGTAGAATACAAGGGGAAGATTGTTAAGAATATTGATGATTTAATGGACAAGCTCTTCGAGGCAACCTGTAACCGAGAACATAGCGCGTACCGGCAGACTGCTGCTTCGCTGTTTGAATCAATAGCAATTGCACGATTTGGAGGATGCAGAAAGTGGCACGATCGTTCGATAAAAAAAAGGCGAATTAGTGTCGTGAAAATCTTCGAGAATGACCTACTCATGCAAAGCACACTATACGGCATACGCGAAACTAAAAAGTGGATTGATTCATTTCATGGCTGCCTTTTTAGTTTTGCTTGGGCTCTAAAACTAAAAATGTGCGATCCGACGGCTGCTTTTCAGAAGACAGGGAACCCTGTACAGGACGGACAACGACCGAAAAGAAAGCCGGTCGATTCAGCAGGGCTGCGACACACCGAAAACGACGTTCATTTATTAGGTGGTCAAGACAAGATGGCAGGTTCAGCTGTGACGCGGGCGTCTGTCTTCCGATACTTTTACCGTGCCGTAATGAAGAAGACGGTTTTCTCAGACCGCTTGCTGATTGATATTCTTCAATTTACGAAAGAAGTGATTCTCGCGGTCCATTCTGTCCCAGGAATGTGTGCCAAGAGACTTTTTCTCTCCCCAGCAAACACTGAGCACGATCAAAACATTTTTATAAGCTTGTTGTCTAATCTCATTACACAAGCAATGTTTTCGCCGCATAAATTTGCGTGCCGTAGCGCCAAGGCATTTAAAGAATTGCAGCACACATCTTACGAGGCGATTGCTGCTGTTGTCGACACCGTACGTCCCCCTTCAAATTCATACTTTTCCAAACTTTCCCTGAGCCATGATGAATAAATTCTACCTTGTACACACACTTTCACCGACGAAGTATTGCTTTGTGTAGGCAAAGTTCAATGCTGCTAACCCTAACTTGGTTTTTAGAAATTTATTCAGCATCGAAGTGGTTCTCGTCATGCGATAACCAATTTTGTTGCTGAATGAAGGCATAAAAGTGCTTTGACTGGACTCTGTTCCGAGAAAAGTAGGTCTTTTTTGTTATTTTCTCCTTTGCATCGGCATAGATGAAAATGATAGAAAGTGTGGGCATCAAGCGAAGTCATTTTTGGTCTTTTGATATTTTAAAGCCCGAACCTTTCATGGTTCACGGCGAAGACAAAGGTTCGTCCTTGATTTGATGAAATGACAATGAACAGCCAATTGTACAGGCACATGGGATATACCTGAGCTCATTTACCCCCTCCTCCCCTCTTCCCCTCTTCCCTTAGTTTGAATTAAATGTCTAACACTATAAGATTTTACTTTTTCCCAGGAATCGGAGTGGATGTCCGAAGTGCTACTAAAGTGCCTGAGAGAGGAAGCAAGGCTGGTGGAAACAAACGGTGTCACTCTTTTTGTCAAAACTGGCGAGGAAGAGAATTCTATTGAAACACATTATCGGCATGTGGTACTGCAGTTTCAAGGGATCGTTTTTGTTGATAAGGCGCAAGCTTTGTGCAAGTGTTTCGACAGCGATTCGGAATTTCTGCAATGGAAAAGTGCTTTTTGCAAAGCTTTGCTGGACCAGATTAAAGAATTGGACGAATACGTCCGTGCAGAGACAGCTGAGGTGCTTGTAGATGTATTAAAGTTTATAATCGAGATTTACCCAAACATTGACCCCGATGTTGTGGTTGAAGCCTTGTCTCAATCGTCACTGTGTGCCCATATATTTGCTTACGCACCAAGCGCACAAAACAACGTAATTGTGCACCATCCCGTGGTCCACCAACTAATTAAGTTTTTCGGCAGTGCCACGGTTTGGCCCCGAATCAAGACAAATTTGATCACGTTGTCATTTAGTCAATCTGCCATGCTGCACTTTCTGAGGCGTTTTATTTCCTCGTTATGCGATGCAAATTGTCAAATCATCGCCACTGAAGAAATTAGGACCCTTGTAATCTCCAGCTTTACAAACTATTTTCGTGATATAAAAATGAGATCAAGTGCTGAAGAAGTCCTGTATTATGTGCAATTGTTGATTCCACTGATGGAGGTGTGCAATGTTGGGAACGCTGATCATGGATCTTTCATGGAAAATTTAATTCGGTTCATTTTGACGGAAATAAAGGATGACGCTGCACAACCTCAGTGTTTATTTAAGTTAAAAATGTACGGATTCCGCGCAGCCTCAGTTTGCTTGAAACATCTTAGCATTGACCCAACGCTTTCCAACCAAGGGTTGTCAGATGCCATTCTTCACCTATTGAGCAAGTCTATTTTTACTGCTTCTATATTCCCAAAAAACCCGTCAGAAAGCCTGCCCGCAGGTTCAGTATCAGAAGAAAATCATTTTAAGGCCATAGATATCTCGTTGCGCTCGCTGCGTTTAGGCGGCATCCACTGCACCTTGTTGCTTCGCCGAATTTGTATTCACTTGAGCGAAGATGGTTATAACCACAAAAGGAGACAATACATCAACGAAAGGCTGACCGGAATAGTTCAAAATTATGCCATCGAAATGTTCAGCCCGTCCGCTGCAAACGCTAAAATAAATGCCGTTAGCAGCAGGCACAATTTTATGGAGTTTACTTTGTTTGCCATTTTTGACAAAGAGTCACCCCCAGACTACAAGGAATTAGTTATGGAGTGCCTGTGCTTACCATACTTGCTGCATGTGGCTTCAAATGAAAGCACTCAGGACAATGTTATTGCCAAAATATATTTAACGGAATACAAAGCTCTGGATGGAAAGTCGCTCTTGCATTCCTTAATTTTCAAGATCGATCAAGCGGGCAATGACATTTCCAATGCTTACGCATTTCGCATATTGCAAGTATTGTACGAACGCTTGAACGATGTTCAGATAAAATTGCAGATCGTCCGAAACGTTCCTGGGTTCGGTCTGCACAATGTACTAAATGCCACCTCGATCTCAAAAGCATTTCTGAACGGAAAAGAAACTGCGCTTACAAGTCTTGTAAATAAAAAGGCAAAACAATGCATTGACTCGTCTGAGACGAATCATTTTCAGAAGGTGACGGCGTACGTATGCTTAGCGCACATGATTATCCGGACGCAGAAGAAAATATCTGTTCAGAGCCAATGTTTGTTTTCAAAGTATGAAAACGTCGAGAAGTGGTGGCAATTCCTTATATTGGAGGAAGATTATCCATCGCAGCCTTGGTGCAAAACGAACAACCTCTTGCTCGAGACTGTAGTAGCAACATTGGACACCTTATTCAATAAGAGTGCGGCACTGCCGTCCGACTACGGGGAAGACGCTTGGGCAGAGTATGCTGACGTCAATCTTGACGACTCTGAAAATAGCGGGCCAAAGAAGTGGGTACGAGTACCAAACAGTCCGATTCCCGCTTTCATGGATACGATGTGTAAAATGGCCTGCAAGGTGGATTCCGGCGTATTTCTTCCAATGCATATTAAAATCTTTTTATTATGTGTTATTGTGCAAAGACCACACTACTTTCAGTTGTTTCTCGACGAGTTTGCTACCCAGTGCGGGTTTCGCACGTGGCAAATGTTTGTGTTGGATACGTTGGTTCAATACGGTAACCTGCGCGGGGTATCATCCCCCTCGTTTCACAAATTGTTCTTGAAGTGTACGGCTATACTGGCACAGTGGGAAGGGCGCTATGATAGAAGCAGAACCATAAATACCGACCAAGTTGTCATGGAAAAGTTCTTTAACATGTGGATGAAAATATTGGCGTTTCCCCACCACAGAAACTTGGAGAGCGAGATGGCGCACTTTGAATCTTGTTTGAAAGCTTGGACTAAAAGCGATGCACAGCGCGCGACCAAGCTTGATTTATCTGTAGTGATGGACATGTTCATTCGCAGCGATGACATGCGATCCGTGAAGACAACGGAGTGGTTACACTCTGTGTTTTTGGTGTCATTTCATAATGTTAATAGCGCGACTTGGCATCGTCGCAGCAACAGCTTGAAAGCGCTAGCCTTGAATCTGCTGTCACTGTCTGTCGAACACTTGGAGTGGAATTGGAGCTCCTCGGAGAAGATGGTTGATGTGAACAGCTTTTTACACAGCCGAGATGTGGGCATTCTAGGGCTCATATTTGACGGCAAGTCAAAGCCTGTTCGATGCGCTGCGGCATCACTTGCCGCGAAACTTGCACGGGCTGGCACCGTCAAATTTGTAGACAGTGAAGTGAATATGAGTGAGTTCATAACAACAGCGCGCTCTTTGCTACGTATGCAATACAACGCCCGCAACCAACAGCACACTACCTCTTTGCTCGAAAGTTGCGTTATTTTAGGCCCACAATATACGCACCAGAAAAGATTTATTGAAAATCTGTTGAGCACCATCAATATGCTCAACCATAATAATCTTGTTCTGGCCTTACGCGTGGTCGATCACGTTTTGTGCTATTACCGCGAGACAGAGCATTCTTTGGCAGATTTGAGGGTGTGTGTTCAAAACATCTACCCGTCAATAAATCGGCTGGCAGCAGACACCCACACCGACACCCAAATCGCGCTGCTGTCGATATTGCGCACCTGGACGAGCGCTTTACCACCGACAGAATGGTTGAATTTGCAAGACCATTTTACAATAAGCAGCAGGCGGCATCCGAATGCCCCCGCTGTCCGCAGTGCCGCATCAGCGTTTATCGATCACTATGATGATAACGTGCGCCTAAGGTTCTACAACCTGTGCATTAGTATGGACAAACTTTTAGTGGCAGAAGGAAAATCGTCCTTTGTACGACCCTTGCTACTGTACGGGCTAGCAGACAAGAGCGTCGACATAATTCAGCCGTTGTTGTACAGGTTTTGGCACAGTGACTCGAGCGTTTCTACCGCTATCAAGAGGGCAAAGTTTTTGATTCAGAAAGACGTATTTGAGGTGGGAAACGTTTTGGAACAAACCTGGTCTTCGTACAGCTGTGGGCTGATGCTTGAACTGCTGCGGTCAAACGTTGATTACACCGACAACGAGTTTTTGAAAGGCTGCCACCAGCCCCTGGACAAGGCAAACAGTTTCCATAGCATCAATCTCAGCAATGTGCGTGGTAGTAGCCAGACTCAGAATCAATCTTACATGGAGCCCTTGTTTGCTACTTTCGTTGCGTCTCTGGCGGCTCCTTCTACACAAAGCGTTAGTATGGCGTTGGACATGGAAGAGGAATGGAACTCACAGTCAATGTCGGTATCAAATTCCCAAGTATCGAGTCATAACGTAATTCGTGCGACCCAAGACGCCAGTCGGCAATTGTTTTCGCTGACTCAAAGTACAAATAGTTCGGTTGAACAAAATTTGACATCTCCAAATGTTAGGTTGCAAACCAACAATGGTTTTGCCGTGCCCGAGTTACCGGCACGTTTTGGAAATAATGAAAACCAGAACAGAGCAGGGAGCGAAAGCAAGCCTGTGCTGACACGGGAATATCGGGTCGGGGAATTACCCGACGTGCAAATCAAATTGAGAGATATGATAGACCCTCTGGCGAAATTGTGTGCCCACGATAACAAGGTTGGACACGCGGTTGCGGTCGAACTGATTGCCCAATCGTTCCAGCCGCAGCAGCAACGGAGGACGAACCGTCCTCCAAATGGAAGCGACAGTGTCGTTCGAGAAATTGGGGAAGACATTGTCCAAACTTTAAATTGCGACAATGCGGGCAGCGGCAACCAGGACACTCTTTTCGTCCATAGTTTACTCGATTTATTGTCGCGCATAACGCAGTCTGGCGCAAGGGTAGCCGGAATTGAGTTGCCTGCCGTACAAAGTGCGGCCCAAAACACCTTGAATCATGCTTCTGGTATTGTGGCTATTGAGGACATTCTTCGTATTAATGAATCGAAGCAAGGCTGGAATTCTTTGGCTGCTTTGTACCAAGATTTAAACGAAGAGGAAATCGTGCAGGGACTGCAGTCTTACGGAGAAATGGGACACGAGCGTGCCCCGGAGGGGGGAGGGAGCGGTTCAACCAGTGTACCCGATGCGTTCGAGAGCCAATTTTGGGAAAAATTAACTCAGAAACAGTGGCACGGGCTGCAAGGCTTGCTGTGGAAGGAGTTAGAGACTCTCTTGGATTCGTACAATAGTTTGAGCAAGTTCGCGTTTGCTGCAAAGCACAATATTCTGAAGAGGCTGCCACTTTTGATAACTTGCCAAGACTTTGTTTCGTATTACCAAAGATTAGCAGAGAACAATCTTGAGGAAGATGAGAAAGAATTTGCAATTTTGCGCCAGGGATGGAAAAAAAGCTGGCCTTCGCAAATTTACGATGACCCTACAGTGTGGACGGACTTGCACAAGATGCGCCGTCGATGTTTGAGTGAACTGCCTGTCAATTCCGACAGCGTCTACAGGTCTATAATCGATAGCTGTTACGACGTAGCGTATGGTTTGACATTGTTGAACAAATCAACTATGGCATTGGACTTCGTTCGCGAAGCGAAGGATTACCTGTATGAATTGGGGACCGAGCCCCCTCTTAAAGACAAAATCAAGGTAGCAAACATTGTTTTCACCAATGCTAAAGTTCGTGCCGCATCGCTCGACCCCGTGCAGCGTAAAGAGGCGGCAAAGTACCTTTCCAACGCCGAACGTATTTTAAAAAGACTGGAAATTGATAAGCTGCGCGACACCACGTCTAACAACGAGAGCGTCGTTGATTACTATGTGCTTTTCGGAAATATCGCAGTGCAGAAATACGCAAATCCTGGGTTGTCGGAGAATCAAAAACACGGCTTCATCGAAGAAGCAATACAGTCGTTCAAAGAATCAAAATCGCCAGAAGGTTCATTTCGATGCTCACTGTTTTTGGAGGACTTAATCGAGGGCTTAACGGAGGAGGGAAGGGACAATTCAAAAAAAGAAATGTATGTACTGTCGTTTATCGAGTTTACTATGTCTGCAATCAATGGTGGTAATTCCGAAGCAATTGAAAAAATGCCAAGGGTGCTCGGGCTAATGAATTTCCCAGAGGCATACGGGACATTCGCTAGAACGAGTGAAACTACCCCCGTGTGGAAATTTTTGTCTTTTATTCCATTGATGTTCAGCCTTTTCCGCGAGAAGCAGATGAAGAAAACATTGTGCAAAATTCTAATCAACATGGCGCAACGCTACCCTCAGGCAGTGTACTACGACTATCGTGTGGCAAGATCTTCTTTGGGCAAGAGTGTGTTACCGGATAATGATGGTGAAATAGTCATTCCATTGGATGTCCAATTTCACAAAATGCGATACCTGTCGTTATTTGCAGAGGCCATCCTGAATGTAGCGGGTCAGAGGATTGAAATAAATGAGAATACAACCATGCCATTGGAAAATGTTTTCTTGGCAAATTTGCTCCACTCCAAAATTGAAATTCCTGGACAATATCGTAAGTATTATGGTAATACACACAGCATGCCAATGCCGGAAACGCACGCGACCATTTCTTATGTCGAGGAGACCGTTTTAAGTAAGTAGAATACCTTGCCCCCCCCCCCTTCCCCCGCCAACGACAAATTATTTCCCGCCATGTCTCTAACATTAATTTTCTTTCGTAGAGCTTAAATCCCTCCGCGCGCCGTCGCGAATCACATTTGTTGGCTCTGACTTTCAAAAATACCGTTATTTGGTGAAAGGTGGGGAGGATCTCCGAAACGACCAGCGGGTTGAACAAATGTTTGCCACTGTTAACTCAATTTTGCAGAAAGATCCGACCTGCCAAAAGAAGGACTTGAAACTGATTACGTACGCAGTTGTTCCCATTACCATGAATGCGGGGATGCTTGAATGGATTGACAAGACAGAGGTTCTGAATAACGTTTATGGACACGGAAGCGGGACGGTGGGAAAGACACAGAAGAAAGAGTGTCACGCTTTACTAAGGAAGAAATTCAACATGAAATTCGACCGTTGTTCTGAAGCTTACGAAAGAATTTATCGTGCCAACAGAGGTACAGCAGACAAAGAATACAAAGAAAAGGTTGACGGAACGTTTTCTCACGATCAGTTCTCAAAACTACTAAGAGACCGTGCTGCAACGCCTGAGGTGTACATTGCTTTGCGGAGTAAAACCATCGGCACTCTAGCAGTTATAAACATAGCGGGCTATTTGCTTGGAATCGGTGATCGTCATCTCGGCAACTGCTTGCTGCGCGACAACGATTTTTCATTGATACCGATCGACTTTGGTCACACTTTTGGCTCTGCTTCTTTTTTGCTTCCTATCCCAGAGCTCATACCGTTTCGATTGGACCCCCAAATGGAGAGTATAATGGCACCACACCCTGGACGGAATGGGGCACTGCGTTTACACTCTTTCCATATCTTGAAAGCTTTCGTGCGGGAGAGCAGGGTGCTTTTGGATTCAATGCAAGTCTTCGTGAACGACCCACTTATGGAATGGCGCCCAAAACAGAAGCCGTCTCGTGTAAATTCTGGCACGGGATCCGGAGAAGCGCTTGAACAAGTCTTTGCAGCATTAAGTGTCGAATCACAACGGGAGCACGCGTTCGCTTCAACGAAGAAGAAGCTTGACAGCGAGTCCCCGTTCACCATAATTCACCAAACCGTTTTACAGAATAAACATTCCAAATTTGTCAAGTACAAAGACAGCGTGCTCGAATTCATCAAGCAAAAACGGGGAGAGTTCGAATCATCCGTGGAGGGCAAGTACTCTGCGCTCGATGCAGACGATGCGAGTGTAATGAAGCAAGTGGATGGACTTATGTTTTTAGCTACCGACCGACAAGTTCATTTAAGGAGTTACTTAGGGTTGTCCCTTTGGTCTTAATGAGGGAAAGGGGAAAGGTTTTTTAAAAAAGAAGAAAATTAAAATTGGCTATTATTTAGGTAATTAAAATTAATGTACTGCGAACTGATCTCTACTGTTGTGATTTTAGTTAATGAAAAAAAAAGAAAAATATATCATAACGTATTAAAGAAGACTAAAGTTTATTTATTGAAAACAAGAAAATTGGCTGTTATTTAAAAAGCAAAAAACTGGGGCAAGTAATTAAAATTACTGATTCATTGTGAACACACACATTTATGCGTTATCGGCCATCGTTGCTTGAAGCTTTGAGAGGAGCGATCGCTTATGCTTGATCATTTTGGCCAACATTTTTTCCATGTCGATGTCGCTGCCAGGACTGCTGGGTCGAAGGCTCTGCGTTTGTTTCCTGGTGATGCCTGTTGTAGCCTTGCCACGAGCTGAGATTGCGGACCGGGCGTGTTTCTTTCTACGTTCTGCTCCTTTCCGACGAGCAGGTCCCCTGCTACGATCTATTTTACGTTCTCGAGGCATTCGCTTACCCCACCCCTCACTCCTCGGAACACTCCGTGAATGCTTGGACGCGTTTCTCTTTTTTTCCCCCCCCTGACCATTCGCGTTTTCGTTGCGCGACACATTTTTTCGACGACTGTTTGCAAAGCCCATTTTCGAAAGTTCTAGATCATGTTTGGAGACCTGAATAGGGCTTCTGTCGAACTCTACCGGTTCCCCCCGTTTGTGTATTGACGCGTACCCCAACATTTTCGGGGTCCCTTGCGCCGCCCGTTCGCCCTTCGGAGTGGCAGTAAATGCACCAAAGCCCTTCTCGCGATTGTTGCCTACCTTTGGCGAGGAAGGCTGCTTTTTGCTATTTAACCAGACAAGGTTTGACAGCAAGTGTTTTATGGTAAGGCGCACGTGCGGGACATCCATCAAAGGGTTGCCAGTCACATCAAATGTTCGAACTGACCCCCAAACGCTGACCCCTCGCAGGTCTTCGACAGTTGCAATTTTGTTGGACGATAAGTCGAGCTCGGTCAGCTGCGCGTTTGCCGCATACCCGCAAACGAACGATATTTCGTTGTGCGAGGCGTTTAACGTTTGAAGCGCCGGGCAGCAATCGACCCCCTCCAGCGATTCTAAATTATTTCTGGAGACGTTCAGTTCGACCAGGCAAGACAGGCCCTCTAACGACAATGCGGTCAGTCTGTTCAGGGACAGGTCTAGCACTGTTATGAACGACGGGAACGGTTCCCGGGTCCGCTCCAACATGTTCTGCGTCAGCACCAAGTGGTGACATTGGCACAGGTGCACAAGTTCGTTGACGTACTCCAACTCTTGTTCTTCAATCCTTCTATCAGACAGGTCTAAGACCCCACTGGCAAGTTGCGCTTTGTACTGAAGCACCGCATTCATCTCATCACCAATCTTTATTTCTATGTTTGGCGCCGAGGAGTACGTTTCCATATCAACTCTCGTCTCTCTACAATAACAACAACTACAGCACAGACGTATCCGTCGGTACAAACCCTCAACGACGACAACCACAACCACTTAAATAGTTTTTGTAGAGTGACTCTCTCTCTCTCTCTCTGTCCTCATAATTATGTTACACGATATCTTTCCTCCTCGCTTTCTATTTTTACTAAAAAACGTTATGATAGTAGAAGATAGAACACATTTTAAAGTTCGCAATATTTTTTTTATTAATTAAAAAATAAATAATTATTACTCTGTTATGACGTATATTTCTTGGGAGGGGGCACACTTGAGCCCTTAACGGCTTGTGTCCTCTCGCTCTTGCTTGGAAACGCCCAGTGGCGTTAACCTCATCCACCTTGTGAAATCGTCCCGCTTAACTCCCCCGGTCAGGCCTCAGGTGGCCTCCTCACGCCCTTCTGGTCGAAGGATGATATTCCTTCTCGCCTGCCGGTGGACTTCACTCCTTGTTCCGTCATATTTATGTTAATCTTCTTCATGTTTCGTCGTGGTACTGATACTACCAGTCTTTCATCCATCGTTGACCGTTGCACTTGATCGTATCGCTTGAGTTGTATGCTCGTGTCTCCCGTGCTTATTCGTTTCTTCGCCTTATCATTTATCACCTCATCTTCGTTCCTCCTATTTCCTCATGTCGTACTCGTCATGTACTACACTATGTTGTTGGTAGACTTGGTGGTCGACCTCCTGTCCTGTGACAAGAGTGCTCTGGCCTCATCTTCGTTTCTCCTATTTTCTCATGTCGTACTCGTCATATATTGCACTACGTATTTCGCTTTTCGTTGATCGTTGATCTCTCACCCATCGATGACCGTTGCACGTGATAGTATCACTTGAGGTGTATGCTCGTGTCTCCCTTGCTCCTTCGTTTCTTTGCTTTTTCATTTATCTTCACTTTGGCCGTCCCCTTCTCCTGTGGATACGGGTCTCATCTCACTTATTTTATTACACCTTGCGCATGTCATCCCACTCTTAAAGTGGGCCCGGGCCTAATTCTCTTCGGTCCCTACCTGACGTGTGTGGTTGTCCCTTCCTGGCGTGAACTTGAGTTTTGCCCCCCTCTTGTTGTCCACCGTCTTTGTGACTCTACCATGTTAACTGTGAATTTGGTCTCAATTTCTTCGTCTCTTTATCTATTGACCATGCCGTCCTGCTCTAATCGTGGACTCACTTTCCTCGTTCATCGTCGTACTCGCCTTGCCGCCTCTAAAGAAGTGCTTACGTGGTCTTCTGTTTCTTGTTCGATACTCCTCGGTTTGCAATGTATACGTAATCATCGTTCTGTCGATCTCAACATGGCTCTGGTCGAGCTCAGTGGTGGGGGACGTCAGTTCTGTACCTCTTATCTCGTGAATACTTGTATTCCTTTCTTCCATACCAGTGCCAATGTGAGTACTTTGTTGTGGCCTTAACTCGAGTAAAATTGTCACTCTTCATATTTGCTAAGTTTCGTTCGTTTGACCATTCGTTTGTTCGTTCGTTTATTCGTTCGTTTGTTCGTTCGTTTGTTTGTTCGTGTTCGTTCACTCGTCCATTCGTGTGTTTGTTTGTCCGTCCGTTTGTTCATTCGTTTGTTTGTTTGTTCGTTCGTTTGTTCGTTCTTCTCCTTGGTTTGCTTTCTCGTCTACCTCGTCTTTCTTCTTCTTCCTTTCCTTCTTCTTCTTCTTCTCCTTTTCTTCTTCTTCTGTCTTCTTTCTCCTTATCTCTACCTATTCTTCTCTCTTCTTCGTTTTTCTCACCACTTCTTCTTCTTCTCCCTCTTATTATCTTCTTCTTCATTCTTTCGTTTGTCTTCTTCTTCTGCTTCTTCCTCTTTTCTTCTTCTTCTTCTTTCTTTCGTTCGTATTCTTTTATCTTTTTTTTTTTTTTTTTTTCTTCTTCTGCTGCTTCTTCTTTCTTCCTCTTCTTCTTCTTCTTCTTCTCTTTCTCCTTCTCCTTCTTCTTCTTCTTCTTTCTTCCGCTGTTTCTTCTTTTCTCTTCGTTTTCCTTCTCTCTACTTTATCTTCTTTTTCTTCCTCTTCTTCTTCTTCTTCTTCTCCTTCTCCTTCTCCTTCTTCTTCTTCTTCTTTCTTCCGCTGTTTCTTCTTTTCTCTTCGTTTTCCTTCTCTCTACTTTTTCTTCTTTTTCTTCCTCTTCTTCTCTTTTCTTCTTTCTTCTCTTTTCATCTTCATCTTCTTCTTTCTTCCTCTTTCTTTCGTTCTTCTTCTTTTGTCTTCTTCTTCTTCGTTCTTTTTCTTCTTCTTCCTTTCTTCTTCTTCTTCTTTCTTTCGTTCGTCTTCTTCTTCTGCTTCTGCTTCTTTCCTTCCTCTTTCTTTCGTTCATCTTCGTTTATCTTCTTCGTCTTTCTTCTTCTTTTCCTTCTTTTTCTTCTTCTTTTGTCTTCTTCTTCTTCTTCTTACTTCTTCTTCTTCTTCTCTCTCTCGATCTTCTTCTTTTCTCTTCTTCTTTTCTCTTCTTTTATTTTCTTCTTTTATCTTCTTTCTTCTTCTTCTTTTATCTTCTTCTTTCATCTACTTCCCGACGTTCAACACGTCCTGCCGCCCAACACCCATTGTTCGTTGGTGAGTGTCCTCGTCCTCTGATCTTGATTTTTCTTAACTTATTTTCCTCGGTCTATTCTTAACGTATTGGGCTCTCAATACCCTCCATAAAATTACTGTTGTCATCCCGCTTGGTGAGTTTGCCTTCACGTCGCTTCATACGTATCCGAAGGTTTTTATTTACCCGAAGGTTTTTATTTTTCATATTCGTTGATGCTTGCTGTTGTTAAGAGTCGGTACTTGCCGCTCACAATCTGTCGATGATTGCTGTTGATAGAAGTCGGTACGCGCCTCTCCCCATCTTTTAATGTTCCCTCCTGTTGATGCTCGCTGTTGTTAGGAGTCGGTACTCGCCGCCCCTCCTTTTCACCTTTGATTTTACCCGACAGTACTCGGCGTTGAACATCTTGGTGCTCTCGTATTTATTATTCGTCTTTCTTAATTCCTCGGTGTTGAACATCTTGGTGCTCTCGCCTTCGGCTCTCGTAATCACTTAACTTATTTCTTCTCCTTACTTGAGGCAATGTACTCCAATACCTTGTCTTTCTTAATTCTTCGGTGTTGAACATCTTGGTGCTCCCGCCTTCGGCTCTCGTAATCTCTTAACTTATTTCTTCTTCTCCTTACTTGAGGTAATGTACTCCAATACCTCGTCTTTCTTAATTCCTCGGCGTTGCACATCTTGGTGCTCTCGCCTTCGGCTCTCGTAATCTCTTAACTTATTTCTTCTTCTCCTTACTTGAGGTAATGTACTTCAATACCTCGTCTTTCTTAATTCCTTGGCGTTGAACATCTTGGTGCTCTCCCTTCGGCTCTCGTAATCTCTTAACTTCTTTCTTCTTCTCCTTACTTGTGACTCGGTATGTACTTCATACTTTCGTCTTTGTTCTCCGCTACAGTTCTTGTTATTTCTCTTGTTGATGCATCGGGGATCTACACTCCTAGGTGCGCCCTCGTCCTCTGCTCTCGTAATTTCTTAACTTCTTTATTTTCTCTTCTCCTTGGTTCTCTTTGGTTCTCCTTGGTCTTCGTATCGTACTACATACTCCCCGACGTCCAACACTCACAACTTGGTGGCGAGTGTTCTCGTCCTCTGGTCTCGTATTACTTAACTTATTATTCGTTTTCTTTTCTTGATGTGCTGCAC
>LT642391.1:0-19730 GCA_900128585.1 Stramenopiles sp. TOSAG23-3 | reverse complement strand
TACTTTTAAGACCAATCAATTGGAATCTTGACCAGAACTTGGGGAGGATCTGCAATAGGAGGAGATATTGTTCTTGAACGAACTGACACCTTCTTTTTTCTTTAATTTTAATTACTATAAAATAACAGCCAATTATCTTGTTTTATTAAAGTAAGAACATGAATTTATGTTGATGGTTGCGCCCTGGCCTCCTGCCACTTCGGTTTTGGGCGAAATTTACTTCAACGAAGTGTTCAAGCCGTAAACAACCATGCTGTACCGAACTCGTTCCTTCAAGTTAGGGTTGTCTGCGGACTTGTTCTTCGGGATAAAAGAACGCAGTTTCTCGTGCAAACAGTCTGCGACCGGTTTTCCTGATTTTAATGCTGGCATAGCAGTCAGGTACGCGCGTCGGTTTGCATGAGGCGACGTGCTCCATACGTTGGTTGCGATCGAACTTACACCGCACAGAGTCAACAGGGCAGCCGTTTCGATAGGTCTTTCTAATTCTATCATTTCGGCTAATTTTTGGTTGTCCAATTTCCCCTGTCGGCGATAGCTCCCATCCGTTGCAGAGCCTCCAAACAAAAGCGCAAGACGACAGCCTCCTAGTCTCATGCCGACCAATCGCTGAGGGTTGAAATACGAAAGCATGTTTCCAAACCCGTAGAACACGAACATTCCTTGGTTCTTGGATTTCGTGAGATACTGCTGCCACTCTGCTGCACTCGGGGCATGCTCGGACCCTTTTACCCCAGCCCATGCAGGCGCAGAGTGTACTTCGAAAGTTTCAATAGATTGGCCTGTTGCCTCGGGATCATCAACTTTTCCAGTATTCTGGGACCCTTTCGGGAGACCAAGACCGTTGTCGTCTTCGTTACCGCCTTTCTTGTCTTCGTGCTGAGGGTCTACGATGTACGCCGTGTTGTTGAAAGAGCCGGGGGCTTCCGCACCCTCCTCCATCAAGCGGTGGTACACCACGTGCAATGAAAAGTCTCGGCAGAGAACGGGCGCTAGCCCGGACACATCGCCGGCCGCTGCGGGGGGCTGGCGAAACATTTTCATTGATTCGAGCGGCAAGTTGGAAAGCTTCCAGTCTGGCAAAAGAACGATTTGCTTCACACTTTCGTCTTTCCACACCTCCGTGATCGCTGGGGTCTGCAATACTGGTCGAAGGAGATCTTCCATCTGGTCTCGCAGTACCTGAAACTCTTGCTCGTAGGTGTCGTTGGTCTCTGCCGTGCGTTCCCCGACGAGATCACGATCTCCACTGGGGCCACACGTCGGACCGTACCGCAGCAAGAATTTGGCCAAACGCTTTTTCCAAGATTCAAACCCGTTTATCAAGTGCAACAAGTCGCTACGCTGCGATTCGTCCAGAGCGTGCATCGACGTTGCCCCGTGAACAGTACCTTCACCATCGCGGCGTAGGACGGCTGCAAACATCTTCGTCGAATCAGCGTTCAGATCGCACAGGAAGAAGCAGGTATCTGAGGGGCATTTCTCTAACATTTGATCCACTTTTTCCCCGCAATACAATTTATTCCAAATATCGGACGTGGCCGACAAATACGCGTGGTTCTGGTTGTAGCTGAAGTTGACGTCTGGGTGCAAAAATGCTTTGTGCAACGACTGGTGCTGAGTAAAGAAGAGCAGCTCTCGGTTGGTCGGGTCGCACGCAGTTTTGAACATTCGAAACAGTCGCTGCGATATTCGACAACTCTGGCGAAGCATCATCGCTTTCGCTCCCTCGACAGGATCGATAGCGCCGTAGCACGTGACAAGACTGCCTGCGGCGTTTTCGACCAAGTCCCAACGCTCCTCCCGCACGCCCGCATCCACTGCCCGCAGGAGGAGTTTCTCGGCCTGCTTTCGGAGACTGTCACCGGAGACCAAGCGTTGCTGAGCGCAATATACGTTCTCCTCTTCAAACTCTTCTCGCTCGTCCGGGTCTGCATTGCCGGACGGGAGCCAGGCCCCTACCAACTCCCCTTCGATCTGCGCGCTGTGCAGCACTGCTCGACCCACCATCGTCATCGTCTTTGCTCTCAGGCACGAAACGCGTCCCCCGACGGCATGGGCGCTGCTGGCCAGGACAACACCCTTCCCGCAGTGGGATATTTGTTTCTCCTCCGCTGTAACGGGGGGTTTCGGGGCCGTTGCGTCCAACCACTTGTCTATTATCGTTGGACCACCGCTCCCGTCCGCACGCGCCGCGTTCATTCGTCGCAAGTCCATCCTTTGCCGTTGCTCTTTGTTTGCCACCTTCTCGTGCTTCAGAACGGAGAGCTGAATGTACATCTGCGCAAGGCGCACTTTGAGCCCCACAAGGCTGCGGGAAGATGGCACGCTTATCTCCATTGCCAAAGACGAGGACACATCTACTGGGGAGGTCACGGAAAAATTGTTCTCCGCGTGAACCTTTGCTCTCTCAAGTAGCTCAATAGCATAGAGCTTCACCGTCCTCTCCGTCACGCTGGTGTCGTCCTCGTTCAATCCGAGCACTGCCTTTGTCCCATCTACTCCAAACTCGAGGGTTGCATCGGCGTAAGCACTCAAAATGCCCGGCAAAACCACAGAGTACCCTAGCTTTTCGAGCTTTTCGATTACTTCAAGAAATCCAGAGTTGCAGCGTTTCCACTCCTCTTTCCATGGGCTTCCCTGGGACTTCAGCGAGGCCGCGTCCAGGCCTTCGAGACGTGTCAGCTCAGACTTGCACTTTAGAACCGCAAACTTGTAGTCGAGATCTCCCCCCATCCCCGCATTGCCGCTTCGGCTGCGGCCCTTGGTTCGAGGCGGACTGGGGCTACTGGTCAGGGTTCGCTTCTTCAGAATGCCGATCCCTACGTCTAGCCCGGTACGCTCAAGCTCTGACAAGTTCTGGAAAGCAGCGACTGCTTCCGTGAGCAACGTGCGCGCTTTGCTCTGTCTACGAGAGCTCTCGTATATCGACGCGCGTCTCAAAATGCTCTCCAGAGCCTGGTAGACGCTGACCGTGCACACGCTCTTGTTAATGCTGTCATCAGCAAGCTGCAAGGACTGCTCTACCGCTCCCTCCGATTCCGCAATGAGTCCCTGAATCTGATAAATAACTGCGATGGCCTGCTGGTCCAGATATGCTTTGGAGTGACGCATTGCCTCTACCAGCAGTTCCTTTGCGCCGTTGACCATGCCCAATCGGCAACACAACCGTGCGAGGTCAATCCAAACATGTCGAACGTGCAACGCCTGCACCTTCTTTCGGTGCATTGCAGCATTCTTCCTCTGGATTATTGCCACATTGCTAGCTTCACCGTTTTGATCGGTGTTATCTTCCAGGATGGCCTGCTCTCTCTGAGAAATATCCTCCTCAAACAGCGCCAGCTCTTCGGCGTCTGGAGCAACAGACGTGCACTTCTGAAACAATGTCTTCGCCATGGTCCTCAAATTTAACGAATCGTAATTAATTGCCATTTTCATAAAGACCAGCCGTTGCAATGCGCGAGTGTTCAAGCCCCCCAGACTTGTTACCATAATCTGTAGGGTGGCAAGGACCGAGCATGCTAATAGTTGGTGACCGTGCTCGATCAGCCCTGTTGACAGGTCGTTAAAAAACGCATAAGCTCGAGGAAAATTTTGGATTGAAGTAGAGCTAATCACAGCGCGGTCTGAAGATGCAAAAACGGACCTTGCCATGCACGCTTCGGGCACGGCTTTCTTCATTTCTTCTACGAACTCATCTGTCACGGTGTAACCAGCCCATTCAACGTCCGAAGAAGGGCACGAAAACGCGACCGCTGCCTCGTTCTTGTAGACAGAAAAAGGTTTCTCTTCTTGCTCTTCTTCCGTCAAACTTGCGTGCGCATCGGCTGCTCTGCGATCATTCATCGCCCCTATGACTACAGCCATCAATTTTACTACGTAGCGATGCGCGAGCACGAAAAAATTTGATCGTTCATCTGCGCGAGTCGACACGCGCGCTAAGATTACAAACGCGCGGATAATCTGTTCAAGGTGACCTACATCAAACGTTTTTGGAACCCCGTCGCCATCGTCGGAAGCAATTACCGTGCTAGAGAGGGCGGACGTGCTCGCTCGAGTTGAGGATCTCGCCTTACTCCCAACACTGCTCCTAGATTTTGCACGGCTAAGCCCTCGCTTGCTGCCCCTTGTTTGGCGTGAGCCGCCAGTTTGGCGGGACACCCTAGACTGCGCGTTTGACCGATGATCGTCCAATTCTTCGTCTTCCTCCCCGTCCATGTTGTCCTCGATGTCCAGCAGCAAGTCAAGCGCCGCCATGGCGTACGAACAGACGTCCTGCCTGGGGAACCGGTGAGAATACAGCCACTGAGCAAATTCTAAATGGCACTCCACGCAGTCCAACGTACCTTCCACACATTGAATAGCTGAAAGGTACGCCGACATTTCAGCATTTTCTTCAGATGAAGATTCCGCCAAAGTCAACCAAGCCTTGGCCTGCATTGCAGTGTCACTGTGCTTCATCTTGGACAAGCCCTCGGCGACATTACCACCAAGCTTGCTCAAGAAAACCACACGAACGGACCATAGAGGTTTTTGTAAGTTACTCGGAATGTATTGAAATGCCTCGTCGACGGTGTCCAACCCATTTTTCCAGTCTTCCCCGTCTTTGAAACAATCCAAAATTACCAAGTACAATTTAAGCCGCAACTCTAAATCGGTTTGTTCTCCGACTTCTGAAAGCTTATTCAACACAACCCGTAGCGGTTGTTGCAACAAACGACGCGTTAGTGCAGAAGAAACAAAAGGGACACATGCATTCCAAAATTGACGAGCAATCGACAGCACTACTTTGGCATCGTTTGACTTTGTGCCCCACCTGCACGCCAAGCAGAAATGGGTCAGAGCTGTAACCCTAAGCTCCTCACGAAGGGTGCGCTCCTGCCGCGTCGGGTCAATCAGATTAACAATGGCCGTGCCCCAAACGGCTTCTGCCAGCGCGTGCCATCTCCAAATAGAGCTTGATATGCTTTCACGGTCCCTGTGATGATCAGGCAGAACCGATGCAGCTTGGTGAGACGCTATCTGTGCCTCTCTGTAACACCCCAGGTCAACGGCACACTGTGATACTTTTGCCCACAGCTCCACCCAAAGTTGGTGGCCTTCTTCAACATCTTCCAGCGTTTTGTCTATGGCTGCTCCTGGCATAAAAGTCTTTTTCGAAGACTCTTTAACGTCTTCCTCATTCCTACTTTCTTTAAACATAAGGGCTCCGCGACAGCCTTTCAAGAGCTCCATCACCTTTGTTAACATCCCTGTCTTTTCTGTATCGGGAACTTCCGAGAGACCTAACACTTCGACCCCAGCAATGACCTCCAACACAGGCTCACCCGAACCAACTGCCCCCTTGACACCACCGACTATTTTCTGAGCACGGGCAAGACAGGCGACCAACGGTTTAATGACTCCAGGGCGCGACTTTCCAAGCTCGATACCGATGGTACATATTTCTTCTACCTTCGCGCCGTCTTTTTCGTATTCAAAAATGCGACCCAGTCCTTCACACACGCAACACATTAAATTCATATCCGTCGACCCAACCTCTTGTAATGTTTCTAAGACACTCACAAAGGCATCTTTTACACTAGGAATCATCTTTTCGAGCCGACTGTTTTTATTCACTGCTACATCGTCCTCCTGCATTATCGAGGGGGCGCAGCTACGAAACAGGTGATGGTGATAATTCCACAGGTAAATCGCCCCGTTCTCTACAAGGGCTTTGTCGTTCAAAGTCTTTGCCAAACCTACGCCCTGAACTATGAGGCTCACTACTTTTGTCTTCATGTTCAAGAATCTGGGATGAAGTGGCACGTCGTTTCCGCTTGTAAGCCCCAGGGCTTGCGGTCTGAGGCCGTCAACCCCGACTGCTCCTTCAAACAAGTTCGGTGAGGCCATGCTTATTTGTTCGACGAAACATTGGGATTTGATATAACAGGCTTCTACTTGCAAAACGACCATTTCCTTAAATGTCTGAACATCCCAAGAACGGTTTAAGACCCTTTGCGAACTTTCATGGACAATGTCCGTCATCTTCAATGACCACGCCATTCTCATAATCTCGGCCCAGAGAGCAATGCCGTCACTCAACGTTCGTAGCTCTTCCAGTGAAGGGCCGGGGGGGGAAGCGGTACTGGCCGAGGTTCCAGGCCGGCTGGCACTGCTCCCAGGCCTCTCCACCGATGGGCTGGCGGCAGTCTCGTCTGAGTTCGCGTCTTCTGCGTCTTTCAGAAGCCCGACGGCGCGCTGCAGCAACGCCGAGCGCAAGTGCGGGTCCTTCGCATCCTTTGCCTGCTCTAGCAATATCGTAGCTTTCTCTACCGCCGTGTCTGGCTCCTTGTATATGTTCGATTTTAGCTCCAACTTTGCTTGCAGAGGTTTTAGAAACCTGTCGAGTGGCCGCAGCGCATCGTTGTTCCCAACGGAGGAAGACACCGAGGACGGCGTGGTACTGGCTCCAGTACCGGGTCGGGACCCTTTTTTCTTCCCTTTCTTTCCCTTTTTCGCAGGGGGGGCCTTTCCTCCGCCTGATGCGATTCCCTCTTTTTCCATCGCTGCTGCAATTTTTCCGTAATCCAATGCCAAGGCTTTGTTGATCTGCGTCGCCGCCTTCGCAAGAAAATCTTGTGATATCTCGCATTTTGCAACTTCAAAGTGCAGTTTCGCGCGTAACGGTTTCAACGGGGAGTCGATCTCTTCCAACGCAGTGGCAGCAATGGTAAAGAGACGATGGATATGTTTAAGCAGGTGGGGCTGAAGCAACGGCATAGATATGTTCCATGCCAGCACGCAGCCTTCATGCAAAAGGTCAGGGTCTTCCGACCGTTTGCATGCCATCAGGACCCGTTCCAAACGCTTCACAGCTTCAATACGCCGCGATATACGCATGGCCCCAATTCTGCGTTTGTCCATCTTTAATACATCCGCACTGTCGTCCCGCTTGTGCCTTCCTCGGCGATGCCGTCCCGTCTCTCGTGGCTTATCGCGTAAGGATTCTACAATAAGTTCACATCTCAAGAAATCAATTTGCATACCAGCTTTTCCTGGGTTTCCTTTCTGACGTTCAAACAGGTCGACAAACGATTGCGCCAAGTTGAACAGGCGATTTGCTACACACAGGCGCCCAGCTTCTACTAACAGGTCTGCAATAAACACACGGCGACGCTTGTTCGGGGATGCATTTTCGTCCGCATCGTCCCCACCCGCAGGCTGACCATCGTCCAAATTGGACAGGATTTCGCCAAGCTTTACCTCCGCCTGTTCGGCTGGCAGAATGCCCGACTTTAAGCCTTGCAGGTTTACAATCGTGGAACCCCGCAAGTCTTCCTTTTCTTCAGAAGCCGCGGTTTCCACATGTTTCGCGGCGCCCCCATCGTTTCGAGCGACGTGAATTCGTAGCCGTTTTGCACTCTCAAGGAGCGCCAGCACGTCGGGGTCCCCTTTGCTGCTCTCTTCCGCGTCTCTTGCCAGTTCTAAGGCTTTCATGGCTTGCGCCATCGAATTCGCCACGTCCCCGGCATCGTCGTAGCACTTTGCCAGCGTCATGTGGTATCGGGATCTCCAGGCCTTGTCTTGGTCGTCCGCATCTTCTAGCGCTTGCACAATCTTGGACATTGATTCGACAACAAATTGCATCACCCCGGGGCGCAAAATTTGACGAGAGATCCTCCAATAGTGGACACTCACATTGTAGATAAGAAAGTCATACCTAGGTCTATTTTCTGGTTTAAGCATTATCTCCAGGGCCTCGAGCAGAACAGCGATGGCTTTCTGCGTCTGCTTCAATGCTTTATCGCCTGCAAACCGGGCAGCCTTCAAGGCTTCCAGTTGGGCTTTTACAAACAAAGAACGGCAGTAGAACTGGTTCTTTGGAGGATCCTGCAGAAAAAACTCGTGAACGGCCGTGGCTGCGATTTCGTTTTCCTCGTTCCGCATGGCACTTTCGGCCGCTTTCGTCAGCGAGTCTGGTGCCGACAACTCTTCCCCTTCTCCTAATATTCCATTCTGGCGGTTGCGACCACGCACTAACTGCTGGAACGACTCTTTCAGAATCTTTCGCCCTTGCTCCCTTCTCTTTTCGTAGTCCTCACCTTCATAGTCCGGATCTGCAAACGCGTTGGAAAGGTGCAAGGCTACACGTATTTTTCGGTCGAGGGCCATTGCTCGCTTCAAGTATATGTACTGCCCTTTAACGAAACCAGATATTTACTTCTTTAACGTTTAAACAGTTTCTAATCAAATTAAAATAGAAGAAGGGCAATAAGCGATTACACCGAATTAAAAAAATATGAAACGACTACAAATAAAAAAATGAAAACGTTACAACTGAAATGAACGGGAAAACAAAACGGTCGATTCAATTCCTTACAAATTTTTTATTATTATTATGTAATACGTGTACCGTATTGACGTAGACGACGGCTTATTATTTGTCTCTAGTTAATTATATCATCGTACACCCACCATCGAGTTGCACTGAGCGATTATCTTCTTTAGCTATAAATAATCATCTTCTTAAAATAATAAATGTAACGTAACGTTCGTTGTTTTAAACATTTTTTCAAAATTAACGGCAAAGTTTGTATTTTGTAGTAATTAAATATATTTACTATATAATAGAATATGTAAATATAATATTAAATATGATTACAATCATGTAATATTTTTAAATATATGTATTTATAATCGATTTATGTATAGTTTTAATAGTATAAAATAAATATTTAATACTCTGTGCCTGTTAGAAGATTCTTTCTTAATTCTTCATTTTTTTTTTTAGGACTTTTTTTTTCATGCGTTTCTTCTTCTTCCTATAATAATACTTTCTTTGTTTCTTCAAGAACCACAAACACATCCTCTTCTTCTTTCTTCTTTTCTTCTTTTTTTCCAAGGAGGAGGAGAGGTAGGTTCTTTTATTTATTTTATTTTTTAAATTTACCCATCTCTTCTCATCTTCCCTCCTTCCCTCCCTCCTTCTATTAGACGTCTAGTCGGTCTATCAATTATCGTACCCGTAGTATTATTATACCGGTATTTATAATAGTAGATATTTGTGTTCTATTATTATAATATATTTATTACTTATTTTTTTACTATTTGGTGGATGATGCTGCCTGCTGCTCTGGTTTAATTGTTGCTTGTGTTTGTTGTTGAATATTTTTTCCGCGGTACAGATTTCAGAAACATTCAAGGAATGCAAGAGATGTTTCTTCTTAGGAACTGCTTTCCTTTTAAATTACTATCATTTCTTTTATATTTCAACCCCCCCTCGCAAACACGCTTACATTAGGTTCTTGGTTTCGCCCTTCTTGCGGTGTCGAAACGGGAACAGCAAGAAGCATTTTCTAGTAGAGGAAGCGTTTCGTGATGCTGGGAAAAGGCAGGTTTCTTGAGGGCTACGCTGGAAAGCGAAAAAACTCTCAACCTATAAAATACCAGAAGCGTTTGGCCCCAGACACGCGTACAAAATGGGAGTACGCACCCGACCTGACAAAGGTGGAAAGGGATAGGATGCTTGATAGGCACATCAACGCGCCGTCGTTGAGGAGACTCAGCATGGCTCTGAAGATGGGCTCGGAGAATAATGGAATGTATTTGACTCAACCGGGCACTACTTTGCGTCAAACTTGGGCAGCCCATTTGAACCATCCACTAGACATATTACAGGCTAGCATCGATACGATGACCGAGGAGAGGATCCAAAACGTGCCACACGTAAAAGGACAGCTGATTATTCCGGGCGTAGAAGATTGTTTTTTGTCCAAACATTTTTGTCGGCTTTGGTGGAAAACGTGCTACGACACGTTTGTACGGGAAGTCCATGTCGTGAAGCGGGTGGTTGTAAACAAAAAATTAGAGCTTTGCCGAAAAGCGTGCCGTAATTGGTGGATCTTTGTATTGTACAAGCGTCGGCAGGAAAAGGAACACAAGCGAATAGCAGACATTATGAATAAATTAAACAGTGAAAAGGATTACAAATTTAAGCAATGGGTAGCAACGATGATACAGGAATGGCACAACGTTGCGCGTGAAAGTGCCGAACATTATCGTTGGCAAGTATCTCTTTATCGCCTCTCTTGGAATATGAAAACTTGGAAAGAAAAAACTATGCTTAGCAAATGGGCAAAAACGAAAGCAGTAAGGCTGTTTCGACAATTAAACAAATCAATACAGAAGTGGAGCAGAGTTGAGAAATGTCGGCGTTTCATTACCTGGAAAGAGAACGCGGAAAAAATGTCCATCAAATTGTACAGAGATTGGAGGCACAAAACGATCAGGGCTTTGTTTTATCGTTGGCAGCGAAACGCAGAGGACCAGAAAGTCAAAAGAGAAAGGGTCGCATATGCCATGTCAAGGCTTCCTTTAGCATTCGAAGTAGAAGAAGACGAAAAAGCAGTTCAGCCGACCACCGCAGCAGCCGTTGTGGAGGCGCTGGAAAAAGTGGTAGCGATGGACATGAGCAGTTTAAGTGTCGAAACGTTTGGGCCAGGGGCCATTGAATTAGGAAAAAAAATAAGAAGACGGGTGCAACTAGCGCACTTTCGGCTTTGGTACGACAACATGCGCCACATACGAAAACAAAGGATTGAGTACAGAAAATCGTTTTTTTGTCGATGTACCCATTGCGAATTTGCAGACAGTGTCCCGGAGGCCCCAGTGAAAAAGAATCCAACGAAGCGAATCATAAAGGGTATCCTTAAAAAAAGCAACAGGAGAACAAAAACGTGGAAGAAGCCTCGCAAAAAACTGCCGCACTGTCACAGTTGTCATACGTCCTCCTGTGCAGTGCCCTGCCCGCCCACTTGCTTGTACCTCGTAGAAAAAAAGCGGATGCGAGAGAATTGGGAATTCATCAAAATTTGATTAATGTCGTGTATTCATACCAGTAGAGTTCAGTTCGCAGTACATTAATTTTAATTTTTTTTTTCAAGAAAATTGGCTGTTATTACACTTAAATAAAAAAAAACAAGAAAGTAATTGGCTGTTATTTAAGTATAATACTATATAATTTGTTTTTTTTGATAATTAAAAACAGCCAATTTTCTTGTTTTTTCTTGAAAAGACACTCCCCAAATATCGATTAGTAACACCACAAGAGCAAAGATAAGTTCGCAGTACATGAAGGAATGTAAACCTCAAATGTTTAGTAATTTTCTTGTTTTTAAAAGACACTCACCTTAGTTTTATCATAGTTTTATGACTCCAGAATCATACTAAATAATACTAAATAACAGCCAGTTTTTTGTTTTTAAATTATCATAACAACAGCCATTATTATGTGTTTTTACTCTAAAAACAAGAAATTTGGCTGTTTTTACTCTATCATACTTGCTTCTTTCCTCGTTTTCGTCTTTTCAATAGAACCAGATTGTCTTTCACATTTTTCTTAAACCAGTTGACTCCATCAATGGAGGTCTCTTGTACTTTTTGACTGTCCTCGTTCCGCACAGCTTTCAAACCAGCAGCAGAAGGCAACAAAGCCATCGGTGCCCCGTTGTGAAATTGTTTTGACTTCCAAAACTGTTTTATCTTCAGCCATTTCTTTACATGTAAAGACGCGGAGTCAATCCCTCGGTCATCACGAAAATAACGTTCACGCCGTCTGTTAAACCAAACTTGCTCCTCTTTGTTGGGCATAGTCACGTCCAAGTACGTTAACATTTTAAGTCTGGAGAGCATGGCATCGATCCCGTAGCGACTGAGATCACAGACAATGCTCCCTTCGTCGTCGATTTTAGTACCATTATTCTTTCGCTGGCGACTTCGTGCGAGGAGATCGTTGATCCATTCGTCTTGAAAATTTTCATCGTGGTTGTTAGTTGCGACGTCTGCGTTCTTCTCGAATTTTGACTTTGGAACAACTAGATCTTTCAAAACCAACCGTTTAAGCCGGAGGCTTAGCCGCCTGAGCATTACGTTTGTGAAGCAACATTTGTAAACTTCTAAGGCAATTAAACTGCGGACATCCAAGATTTTGTGCATGACATTCAGAGAAATATGCTCCATGGATGATAAAACCAACCGCTTCAATTGTGTTGACGATTTTCTTCCCAGGCAATCGGCAAGAACATCCAGTGTAAGGTGACTGCAACCAGCAAGGAGCAAACTATCGATTTGTAAAAGTGTCGTCTCCGGGCACGACATCCAGAGCACTTCGGTACAGCCTGTCCCTTCAAGCTCAAAACGATTTAATGTATGCCGCGAACAAAAAAGCACAGCACCCACGATAATGTTACCAGCGTGTGGACAATGGCGAAAGGAAACGTGTTCGAGTTTCGTAATTTTTTCTTCCCAATTCTGAATCACCATCGTTCTATGTTTTTTGAACTCTTCATCAAAAATAGAGTTGCAGTTCAAAAACTCCAATTTTCTTAAATTTGGAGTATTGCACAAAATCAGGCTGATGTCTCTGGTTCGAACACCCCCCCCTTCTAGAAAAATTGACGTTAGACTGTCGTTCCTAACAGCAGAATGTGCTTTCAAAGAAGAAAATTCGTTCTTTATCGAAGATATCCTGACGTGCTTAACACCGCTTTGGTTACCCGAGTACAGGAGATTGGAAACATCTCTGACAGGCCATGTAGCTTTTAAAGTCTTCAACTTTTTCATGAAAAGGACCAGCGAATCCAGTCCAGCACGACCGGGGTCTTCATGAGTCAGATAACACACATTGAGTTTGCAGAGATTTTCAAGGACGACAAACTTGTTGTTTGTTTCATTGAACATTTTGGTCGGTATATATTTTCCAGGTCGCATGGCTCTTTCTAAGTTTAGTTCTCGCAGGTTAGTATTGGTAGATTTGAAAATGTGCAATACACCTACTTCGCACAAAGACAAAGTAAACGACAAGTCCAAAGATGTTAAATATGTTGTTGATCTCGATACTAAATCCATGACCCCTCTGCTGGTAAACCCTTGGATTCCTGCCATAGAAATGCATCGAGGCTTTGCTTTCCCCCGTGACAAGGCCCGTAAAAAAGAGTCCGACACAGGCAACTCGCTTTGGTTTCTGGTGTCGGTCGACCCGAAAGAGGATCCTTTACCAATTTGCACGGCGTTGGAAGCCACGTCTGCTTTCACATTGATGATATTCACGTGCTGCAGTTGCTCCCATTTGTTCAATGCTGTTCGTATCACAGGTAGCAACGAAGGTATGTTGTAGCATTCCGTGAGCGTGATGGAGTCTACATTGCAGCAATTGAACATCAGCTTGTCGAACGAGAGATTCAAGGCTTTGTTTACAACTGCTGGCGTATTCAATGCTGCCAAATTTCTGCAGTGTCGACTTAAAGTTTCCAAAATTTGGCGATGGTGACCTGGCAGACACGTGCAGCACGAAAAAGACTTCAAATTTGCCATTAGTGAAATCGATCGCAGAATCCGAGGTATTGAGCTGTTGCTAGTGCAGAACAGACTCAAGTCACTTACATATTTCCATACACTGCCAATAGCTTTTCTGAAGGTCTTGTTCAGCATTCCCAAAAGTATTAGGGTGTCAAGGTCATAGAATGAACTTCCGAATTTCCTGTTTTTTAGTTTGGATGTAAACTCGTGTTCGTGGCGATCTAGCTCTGCTTTCGAAAAGATTGCAGTGTGCTGCAAAAAAAGCCCTTGCAGTTTCTCTCTCCTTTGCGCTAATCTCTGTTGGGCGTTAAGAGTCCACATTCTCAAAATCTTTCTAAGGTGGTATTTTTCTGCAATTGCAACTTTCTTCTTCAGTTTTGCCCTTCGCCTGCCCAAGATAGCTGCATTGTACTTCCAAGTATGGAATACCCTCCGTCCCAATGTCAGCAAAAGATGTTTCGTTACTTTTCTACGAGTTGGACCGTACTTTGCAACCCGTTTTGCTGCAAACTTTCTCCACTTTTTCAGTATTTTTGGCAACAGTTTTCCAGCTGTTCTTCTTATGATCTTTTGTCGAAACTTCTTTATGATTTTCTTCCTCCTTATATTTTGTCTGAAGTGAGAAAATATTGGCCGCAACAGTCTTTTCTTCAAGTGCACCAACGCCCTGCTATCGCCCCATTTTTCTCTCCAGCACATCTTCATATAAAGTTTACCCCACTTCCGAAAATACCGTTTCTTCATCGCCAAAGGCCCAAGTATATTGGTTTGCCTTAAAAGAGAATATTGGCGGCGCTGGTGTGCTACTTCTGCTGTAAATGTTTCCAGCGACGGATGACCCCACTGGGATTCGCCGGTCTTCACGTTAAAATAATAAGCATTGCCCTCGTCGTCCGTCGCCTCTATCACACCTTCAGGCAGTGGCATGTGTATGAACGAGGCAGCGAGCCAGTGCAAATGCCCTTCAGTTTCAAAGCTGATGCCAAGATATTCGCACGTAGTCTTCAGCTCTAACACGCGATCGTAGGTTTTTAGCACTTGTACAATTTGTTCGTACTGTGGATTCGCCTCTAGATATTCCTCTGCCGTTTCCCACGGCTTCTTTCCAGACTTGTCCTCTATTTTATTGTCCGCTCCCATTTTGATTAAGTACTTAATTAATTCTATGGTACAAGTTCCATCATTCTGACAACTCACGTGGAGGGGTGTTTGCCCTTCTACGTTTAATGGGTCAGGACTTTCGTACATTTCGTTATCAAGAAAGTATTCGGCAACATTTAGATGGCCATGAAAACATGCATGGTGCAGGGCCGTATTTCCATCCTCCAAGTATAGCATGGGGTTTTGCCCTTCATTAAGGCGGACATAAATTTCTTGTAAATCACCGCGTGCTGCAGCGTCGTTAAATTTAGAGATTTTCAACAATTGCATCTGATATTCTTCGCTGTTTTCGAGGGGCTCGAAAATCGGTTCATGAGCCGACGATGGGGAACTAGGGGGCAACGGCTCCATAATTCTCATTCACAACTACCTGCAATGAACCATTTTCCACCCCACGGTTAATCTGCGACAAAAAATCTTCAATGCCTTTTCGTAGGATCGGAACACATGTAATCAAAAAAAATAGCAAACAAAACGTTAGGTGCAATGTACATGCCCTTCATTCATCCATTCATTAGCGTTTCTCTATACTCGTCAATGTATAAAATAGTCCATTCAAGCAACAAACAAATCAATAAAACGATTTTCTGTCATCACCATCAAATCATATAATAATATATTATTGATTTTATGTCTATAAAATACGGTTCTTATTTTTTTAGTCTATTTATTAGAAACTAATATGACAGAGCATCGATATAATGTACAAATTGTGATCTTTTCTTCTCTTCTTCTTCTTCTGCTGTCTGATTTTTATTATTAGTCGTCTAATATTAGTCGACTAGCTATATGAAATATATTTTATTTTATTTATTTCTTCTTCTCTCCTCTTCTTCTTCTTCGTCTTTTTGGTTTCATGTTGTATTTTCACTTTTTCTTCCAATAATAAAAAATAAAATACGGTAATAATACTGGTACTTCGCATTTGTTGTGTAAAATCTAATTCAGCGTTAAAGTCACAAAAAAGTCAACGGAACAGAAACGTTTACTTGAGATGTTCTCGGTGTCTTTAAAATTTCAAAAAATATAGAGAACAAAATCGCATTGAAGACTTTCATGCGTAACGGGATCTTTTTGTTTGTTGTTTTCTTCAGTTTGATAGGTGTTAACACTTGTGAAACGGAATTACTCTCAACTTGCAACATGGCAGGGAAAATGATGAAAGCAGTAATTGCTGAAGCTGGAAAGCTGGTTTTGGTTGAACGGCCAGTGCCAGCCGTTAAAGTGGGGGAAGTTCTTGTGAAGGTTCACTTCACCGCGATTAATCGTGCAGACACGCTTCAGCGGAAAGGATTGTACCCTGTACCAGCCGGTCAAACAGATATTTTTGGCCTGGAAATGTCTGGCGTGGTGGAAGGCAAAGACGGCGAGACGTGGAAAGCCGGAACAGAAGTAATGTCACTTTTGAATGGTGGAGGGTATGCAGAGTATGTTGCAGTCAACGAAAATCTTCTCATGCCAGTTCCGAAAGGCCTTGATCTCCGCACCGCGGCTGGTATTCCCGAGACATGGCT
This sequence comes from Stramenopiles sp. TOSAG23-3, assembly GCA_900128585.1. Classification (NCBI taxonomy): domain Eukaryota; species Stramenopiles sp. TOSAG23-3. The sequence continues at coordinate 3,717 of LT642391.1, read as the reverse complement.
GACTGCTTTTCAGCTACTTCATACCGTAACAGGCGTAAAGTCCGGTGACACGGTTGTCGTTCACGCCGGCGGCAGTGGGGTTGGAACAGCTGCCACTCAGCTCGCGGTCAACGCTGGCTGTCGAGTTTTTGTAACTGCTGGCACTCAACGAAAGATAGCCAAAGGCGTTGAGCTTGGAGCTGCTGGTGGCGCAAATTACAAAGAAGAGGACTGGGCGGAAAAGGTTCTTGAGATGGCGGGGAACGATGGTGTGCAGTCTGTGTTGGACTGTGTCGGGTCATCGTACTGGAAACAGAACGCAAAAGTTCTCAGCGTTGACGGAAGGTGGACCCTTTACGGTTTAATGGGCGGTGCAAATATCGATGGGCCGCTGCTCGCAATGATGCTCAGAAAGCGCCTCCGCTTGGAAGCGACGACATTACGATCTCGTTCTGATGAGTACAAAGCGGAGCTTACTGCGGCATTTGCAGATCATTCCCTGGGGCTCTTCGAGAGCGGGGAATACAGTGTTATTGTTGACGAAAAATCGTTTTCTTTAAATGACGTTCAATTGGCTCACGATTATATGGAAAGCAACGCAAACATTGGAAAGATATTGGTTCAAGTCGCAGGCCTTGACGGGAGCCTTTGAATTGAAAATAAAAATATATTCTCAGAGAGGCGCACGCGCTCGCATTATCTCTAAATATCAACAATAATATGTGTGCGTATTATATATGAATTCTTAAGTCTTTTAGATATGACAAAGTACTCAGCCAATTTTTTGTTTTTAAAGAACACGTTCATTTACCATATGAAAAAACAAATTATATGATATGATACTTTGTACACCAATAAGAATTAATATTTTTCATTCGCAGTATTATCTATAATATGAAGACGATAAATTTTAACTACTTAAATAACAGCCAATTTTTGTTTTTAATTATAGGTCCAACGTGCCTTCCATAAATTCATCGTCATCTTCCTCTGAAACAGTAAGATCTCCAAAATCCTCGCAGGATCCTTCCTCATTGTGCTGGACTGGCTCCAAAGCTGCTGCGTTTTCAACTTTCCGTCGTTTTATGCTTCGATCCGTGGTTGTGGATTTTCTCTTCTTCGATAATTTCAAAGATTGTAAAAGGGTTGCCCGGAGCTCCATCAAAGTTTTACCGTCTCGGTACACAATGCTTCGCCAACCCTCGTCGGCCCGCTTCGTTGGATTCTTCTTTCGCTTCACGAACAAGGTAAAAGCGGACGGCGATTTGAACGTTAACGGACCCTCGATGTTATCGTGATAAACAATCGTTCCATCGACTGTCAAGTCCGCAACTTCAACCATGCCCTTGAATTTGCAGCTAAACACGCCTTTGCCCGATTCAAGGATACCGTATTTATGAATAAGGCGGTGCAGGGTCAAGCTACGGGCCAGGTCACGCGGTACTTTAGCTTTTTCAGCAGGGGCGCGATTTTTGCGATAAATTCCCCTCCTCACCGGTTGTCCCAATCCCTTTCGCCGGACCCCTCCTGACCTCCCTGTTCCCGCCTTCCTGTCCAACCAGATCTGAAACTTGTACGACCCTGATGGGTAGTCCCTTCTCAAGTCCATTGTGTATTGTGCCAAGATGGCCTCTGATGATACCAGCGTTCTTGTGTCTGCTGACATAGTCTGGTTGTCAAACTCATTTACAAGATCGTTCACAACTGCCGCAATCGCCTGAGTAGCTGGGTCATATTGGGGCCCATGAATCTCTTCAAGAATTTGGTGCATCGAAGACATACTGTTTTTTTTCTCTTGCACACACTTGTTTGCAATTTTCAATTGGTTTAGGCGTTCTTTGAGATCATCTTTAAGGGCCGTGTCACACACAGAGTACACGAAGGACCTCACCACAGCAGTGGAACGTTCTTCAGCAATTTCACTTGCTAGTTTCACGGTGGAAGGGGCGCAGAATCCCGAGCGCACGAACGTTGTTGGGGCGTTTCCGACTGCGGGAGGTTTTCCAAGGAACTGCAAATCCATTTCCAGAAGAGTGAGTTCTCGCTTATCCTTCTTTTGCCTCTCCATCTCCTCCGTCTTTTCACGGGCTTCTCTTTCTGCTCGCGCCCGGAATTTTTTGTCGACAAACTTTCCAGTCCCGCCTGCAGAGACAAGAGAAATAATATGATTATCTTTCCCATCATCGGTGTCCTTTTCGCCGCTGTCATCGTCCGTTTCGGACTCAGTATCGGTTTCGGTCCCACTGTCTTTTTCTCTCTTTCCATTAACCGCCGGCACCGGGGCCTCCACCTTGGCCGGTAAAATTTTTACTGTTCTCATGACACTCGCTGCGTCAGGCGCCTTCGCGCCCGAAAAATCTTTTCCTTGCTTCCATTCTTCCAGTTCTCGCTCGTAACGGCACCGGTCGGCCTTTGCCCCCTGGTGGTACTGTTCCTTTTGCCCGTCGCCCAAGGCCTTCCACTCCTCTACCGCAAGGTCAACTTCTACCCGCGAAGGAACACTGCCCGAGGGTCGCGATTCCATGTACAATATGAATGCACCTAATGGGGCATACGGCGGTTTCGACGCAGCTCTCTGCTTTTCACGCTCCTCCTCTTCTTTTGCAAGATTAATTCTTTTCCTTATTTCCGTGGCGTTTCCGCAAAACAATCCGTACCTTTTCTTTATCGTGTCTTCGATTATGCGGGCGAGCGACTGTTCGCTTTGTGCGTACCCGAGATGAGACCAATCGATGACTTTTTCCCTCAATAAAAACCGCAGGGCGCCAAGCACGGTTGAAACTGTGCTTTCAGAAATCTCGTGCTTCTTCGTGAAAAAATTTCGACGGCGAAGTCGCCGCCAACTTTGTTTTCTCGTGGCTACCCACTCCCCCATTGTCTTGAACGTCATGTTTTGTGCCGCCACCTCTTCGTCCAGCATGTTTGCAGCAGTTTCTAATTCATGCTGTCGGTTCTTGAGCAACCTGGAGTATCGTTCTATAACCTGATTTAAATTTGCTCCTTCCAAAGACCCCACCCCGACCCTTACCGATTTTCGCGGCATTCTCGTTTCCGTCTTTACAGAGTGCAAGTTCTTTGGGGCAGATTTGTGACTGTGTTTCATATGGTACCAAAGCCCACTGATCCCAGCAAAGGTCGCATCGCAGAGTTCGCACTTGTGCCTTGGCTCAGAGGGGTCGCTTTTATACTGCCGACGGCCATCATGAACTCTCTGCCCGGTGTGATTGTGTTTGAAATGGTACCAAAGCCCACTGCTCCCAGCGAAGTCTGCCGGGCAATGCGGGCACTTGTACCGACCATCATTTGTTAGACACGACGTTAAAGTAAACGTCATGGTTCGCTTGTTTTTGGGGATGATAAAAAAAAAATTCGCTTTCAAGAAGTTCAAGTTGTTCGCTGAAGTATACAATATATAAATCCTACATACAGAAAGTATAAATTTCTAGTTCTTCATCTATTCCTTACTCTTGTTTTCGTTTCAAAAGTTTACTAACTGAAGAAGTAGAAGAATATCTTTTATTTAAAAGCTAATATAATAATAGAGACGACTATTAATAATAATAATAATTTTTTAAATATTAATAAATAAATAATAATAATAATTAAAAAAAAAAGATAGAAGAAGAAGAAGGAAAAAAATGAATGGATGGATATTATAATATTATTAACTAGCGGAATATATGGATTACGTAAATCCAGTAAAGGAAGGAAGGAAGGAAGGAAGGAAGGAAGGATGTG
>LT642390.1:0-16383 GCA_900128585.1 Stramenopiles sp. TOSAG23-3 | reverse complement strand
TTGTTGGTATTCATATCGGTAGTTTATTATAGCGAGCGGTTTTTTTCTTCTTCTTCTCGGGCTTCGTTGTTTTCTGTGTTTGTCTATTCGTATTTTTTTTTTTTTTTCAACGACATTGTTATCAGGTTCTAAAGAATATTGTGGTTGCACATAAACTTAAAATTGTTTCACATCATAATGATTCCCTGAAGGCACACCCGTAGACAAAGTTTGACTGCCATGGACCCACCAGCAACAAGAGCCTCACCCCGTTTGTTGCCCTTGAGCGACCGCCTACAAGGCAGCGCTCTCATGCCAGAAAATGGGTTTAGTGAAGTGGAACTGCCACTCCTCGTAAAACAACGTCTAGGAGACCAGCTAATAAGGCCAAATACTGTGAGCTTTGGGAAAACGAAAACTAGGCAGGCTCGCAACACTTCCAAACGAGTATCGCGGTCTGCAGGTAACGGGTACGCCCAAAGGCCCCTGCCTGAACTCGGAGGGAGCCGGCCGCCCCGCTCAAGCACCCCACCATGGCGATGGGATTTTTCCAAAGAGAGTAGATCTATTCATTCGCGAGGGCATTCGCGAGGGAGTCAACTGTCCAGCTTGGATGGCCGAATGGGAACGGATTCCGACCAGGAAACGTCCGATAGTATTTACTCCGCAACAATGGGCCCCCAGTCGATGCAGAGGCCGTCCACGACGCCGTCCAAAAACGTGTTTGAAAAAGAGATGGAACGAGACTATATTATTCGGACAAGCGCCGGTCTCACCCCTATCCGAATCAACAATTTGCGGAATGAGTCTGGTGGGTCTGCACTAAAATTGCAAATTGATATGAAGAAGCGCGGCAAGGAATTAAAAGAACTGTTGGGAATTGGTCAACAGTATCATGCTGCGACGAAAATAGCGTCTTTGGCGCGAATGGTCATAGCACAGAATTTCGTGTATGGGTACAATGGACTGCGCGACCGCATTATGGCTACTCGCATACAGGCTCTGTTTCGAGGGTTTGCGATCAGGTACAGAAAAGAAATTGACTTGAAAAACCTTCGTCATTTTTCGGCACTACGCATCCAAAGAATGGTGCGTGTGTATTTTGCTCAGAAAACAGTAAGAATATTGCTAGGTGCACGGAGGACGCATTCGATAATTCAAATGCAACGTGTTGTGCGGGGGGGGTTGGCTAGGAAACGAGTTCGCTTAAAAGTGTTCGAAATAAGGCGGGCTGCCGCAACAATTATTCAAAGCCTTTTCAGAAAATATGCTGCTCTCGGGTTTCGGGGGCCTATTGCCCGACGCCGGCAGGAGCGAGCAGTTCAACGGCGTTCCATGAAACTGTTCTTAAGCGGGGCGACAATGAAGTTGCTCCAGAAAAAACCAGACGATAACCTTCTTGCCGTTCGAGTGGCCTTAGGGTTGCACGTAATTCATCGAAATACACAGGAAGCGCTTTCTATACTTGATAACATCGACGATTTAGTTGCACTGCGTGATATAAGCCGGGCCATTTTATGCCTCGCGAATAACAAGCATATTTCACGTCAGTTGTCCTTGTTAATTCAAGCCCGCCGTTTGGTGAACCAGGACGACACTGGTGACATCGTCAAGGATATAGGATTGATGATTCGGGACGTATTTGCTGCATGCATAATGCAACGTCCTCAGGACCATCACGCTGTTTTTAATTTAGCAGTTGCATTATTGGTGATACATTACGGCATGGGAACTGGGTTTGGGGACGATATTAGCGGGCGAAAGTTCACACAGAATCGCATCTCGAAGTTGCTATATCGAGCGCATACTCTCGCTCCTGACACTTCGAGCAAACACAACATTTTTGTCATTCAACAGTTATTTAAGACCTGGTTTATCGCCGAAAATGACGATAGTGTTTTGTTAACTCACAGCATTCAACAATTAAACGCCTTCACCGATATTTCTGTACGACGACGGGGATCGGCTTGGTTAATTTTTTCCGCTCAGGAAGCATGTTGCCCCCCGCTAGTTGTCCATACCTCTAAGAAAATGGGCATCCCACAGATTGAAAAGATATGCGACTCTTTGCGATTGTTTAAAACATCCCAAGGATTCATAGTGGCAATCCCATCCATTGAACAAAGACTGCAGGTTGAATTTCATAAAGCGCGGATGAATAAAGCGGCGGCAAGGATTCAACGGACGTTTCTGAAATTTGACAAGCGCTTGAAGAGTCGAGTTTCAGGAGCAAAGGACGGAGTTCTTAGGAAGCAAGCACTCCAGTTTCAAACGCAGCTGGACGCCAGGGACCGAATCAGAAATAATAGGCAACGGTTAATTTCAACGGTTAAAGCTCATTATATTGGTAATCGTACAAGAAACAGGCTACAATTCTTGCATACCAAGGCGATTGAATGCCAAAGAATCATAAGAGGAAAATTTGGAAGAAACAGAGCAGCAGAGAGGAAGGATTTTCTGGAGTATGGTGCTCGAGTTATTAAAATGTTTGGTCGCGGAAGATGCGTCAGTGGGCTCTATCTCTACGTAGAGGTGTATCGGTCCGGCTATAATTGGCTGATTCGCGGATTTTCCCATGAAAAGGCAACGGCTTACCAAGGGCTTCTGCGGCGAGAACATGTCACTGAATTAGTAAAAAAACACCCATATGGTCTCGATAGTGTTTACTCCGCACAGAAAAAAGAACGTTTACGCATTTGGCACCATGAAAGAGTTTGTGATTTGCTCGTCTTGTGTTTAGCAGTGACAGACCCAATTCACGGACTTGGCGAACTTTTTGAATACGACGGAAAAAAAATAATGATTTGTGACGTAACTCACAAATCCAAAGCACGCGGGCCATCGGTACTTGACAGAAGTGGCTTGGGTCGAGTCTTACCGGACACTAAAGATTTTGTGTGGCCCCGACCAGGAACAAAATATTACGAGAAGCGCCAAAGACAGAAGCGCCAACGGGCAAAGACAGCGCCGGTAAATTATAACCCCCGGACGCGCGAAATTTTGCCAAGGCTTTCAACGGCAAAATGAGGCGATGGATGAGATTAAGAATTACTTCATAAAAAACTGTAAACTTATGTGTAAGGGAAACCAAAAAAATTATTTTAATCTTGTACTGGAAGGGTGTACGAGTAAGTTTAGAAAAATTTAATTAATTGTTTTTACACTTTAGCCCCACTTTACTTCACTCTTCGTTGGCATTTTACGTACCGAGTACATCTCCAGAGGGCTTTAAATTTGCATCTCAGGTCTCTAGGTCTGATTTTTTGAACGTGTGGTTTAATTCTATTCCATAGATTGGATTGTTGAAGCTGTTTCCCTCAATTTCGGGCCCTTTTTGGTTCGTCCCATTGTTGCCCCCACCCTGTTTGTCTTTGTTGCCCTTGCTCGTATTTTGTACGGACCGCTTCGGTGGCGCCACATTGCGAACAAGAATAATCGCGTAAATACAAAAACAAATGTTCACCACTAATACTAATATTTGAACAACGGAACAGACACTGATGGTCCCAATTACATTGCAGTCGGGATCTGTGTACATGTGAAAGAATAGTCCCGACCAAGCAGTGATTAATAAAACTAACAATGCGTTAGAATCAAACGTTTGGAGCATTTGAGAGTCTTGCCTTGAAAGCCCGTTTGCTCCAAAGTACGGCTCTCCCCATACATTAGCCATGATGCTTATGGCCAGATATCCGACCATAAAATGCACTTCCAAAGAATCATTGTTTAACATTGTGATCAAAGCAATTATTGCCTTCCTTGATGCGATAATGGAGCCCCAGTACCACCGTGTTGGTGAATACGCAGTGTACAGAATTCCGTACCGAAACCGCGACACAGGGAAACGAGAAGGTTTCAAATGGCGGTATTTATACACTTTGTGAAGTGCAAGCAACGGGATTCCCAAAACATTTAATATAATTTGCGGGACAGTGCACAACAAAAACCACATTTGATGCCTGTTTTCGTAGCAAGCTTCTTGAAGATCGGCAACGAGATAGAGCTTACCATCTACGGAATGGCACATAAGCAACGCGAACGATTGTCGGCAGATACTAGGATAAAGCAGGTATGTAATGTAGACTATGGTTGTTACTGCCATGTCTTTCCTGCTGGGTGAGCGCTTTCTCTTTCCACGAGATTCAAAGTTGGCACAACTGCATTTTGCATACATGAACCAAAAGCAATAAGTAAGAAGGGAAAGTGCAGGTACCAAGAGTGCATACCCAATTTGTTTCGCGTAAACAAATTCTGCAGCATTGGTGTTGGGAAATTGGCATTGGAAGTTAACCAAGTGCTCTCCTACTGTACTCACCATCGCACTTGCTCCAAAGTATGTGGTCAGCAAGTTTGGCCAGGGTATGTCCATCATTGAGATCATGAATGACAGTTGAAAATAAGTAATCACAATCATTTTCACCATCGACCTCCGAGATCTTCTTCCCCCTCTTTGCATATGGTTGTACAGCATGAGCAAAAATAACAGGAACAGACCCGCTGCACCTGCGGCAATCAAATACTGATTTTGATCTTCCTCTGGACATTTATCGCACCGGCTTGTTGCACCTATACTTCGTCGATGAAAGCCTCTCTTGCACGTCCCGCAAAGCCTGCACCTGCCATCTTCACTCCGATCGCATTTATTTGCGTATCCATCCAGTTCATTGCAACTCTCATTTTGGGACTTTAAGGAGAGGTCGTCATTATTATCAGTCGGGGAAAAATATTTCCCCCTGAACGCTACGTTCCGTGACCCTAGACATGCAGGCGGAAACATGCATTCACTGAAAGTGCTCGGTATACCCCCTTTCCAACCTTTAATTCTCCACCAGCCAAACAGAGGCTGAACATCTTCTTGCGTTTTAGGGCCATTGCAATCAGCACCAACAGGACACATAGCACATTTCCATTTATTGAAATCATTTGTTACACGCGCATCTAAGAATTGCTGTTCGCTGTCGCAAGCACTGGCAGTTAACCAAATATTCGAACCTTCTGACCAATCAGACCAAACCTTCCGACGATCATCTAAAATATTACCCACCCTTACCCGTATACGGGTGACATGGCGCGCCAGAGACGTATTAAATTTGATCACAGTCATTGAATTGAAAGACTTCGACCCAGGTTTTGTTTCAAACAGAGAGTAATTCTGATATGCTTCAGGGACGCTTACTTGCAACGCAAACATGCTGTTTGCCGGATTGACGACCGGTTTTTGGGGAGTTATCATGATTGTGTAAGACTTTTCACTATTGTATAATGTATCGTCACTGACACTTTCGAACAGAAGCACTATATGCTTTGCAGCCACCATGTCGCTCGCTTTACAATGCACCTGAAAATTGGCGGCTGTAATCTTTTCCCAATCTTGACTGTTGAGAGAGACGGAGGGTGGTGAAAGCGTACACCATTTACTCGCTTTTGGTTGATCAAATCGCGCAGATATATTTACATACTTTGCACTCGGGCGTGTATTGAATTTTTCAACAGACACTGTTTGGGTTTGCAACGCCGCTGTAGTGATATGCAATACATCCCCACTTGGTGAAAAAATTATCCCGCTGACATCGTCGTCGTGGTCGGTTACACGCAGATTAGTCGTAACATTTTTAACGTTCTTTCGGTAAGTCGTGTCGTTCGTCTGTACCCTGTGCTCAACGCTAAAGTATTGTTCGTTGTTATCCACATGATCACGGGATACCGCTGCTGCAATTGCTACCGTCCGATTCCAAGATTCAGGCGGGATAGTAAATTTCTTTGGTTCTATAGTTAATGGGCTATTCCTTTTGTGTCCCACGGCATACGTAAAAACTGTAATGGGGAACAACGGGCGACTATCGAGAACAAAACCATAGGTAATATTTTCGTTTTCTTTCACGCACAATGGCCCCAAAATACTAACTCGTTCCTGATACGATTTTGTCCTTGAATTGTAGGGGCGCAATTTGAATCCAGCCACGTCATTATTCACAATTGACAATATCAATGGAACGTTTACGTTGTCATACATTTCCTCATCACTTGTAAGTGTGTGGTTGATTTGACAAGTTGAGTATGGGTCAGTAGTGTTTCCCTCGTCTACATTGTTGTCCATAATACGAAGCTTCAGCTTCAGCTTTGTGGTAGCGTTTCTGGATTTTAAGCGAATAAAGGAAGGATCCAGAACTTCACATTTATCAGAAGTTGTTGTGATTTTAATGACCACAAAATTAGTATTTGAATTGAGCGGGGCAGTCAAACTGGCAGTGTATTCATAGACACTACCTTCTTCAACTCTATGCCCACCTGGTAGGAAGAGATTTAATTTCCTCTCCTTTAACTTGACATTCAAATTAATATTTTTTGACGCCTTTGACGTGTTCGAATTAAGCCATGACGAGTTATATTTTGGATCGGAACTTTGTGCACGTAGTCTCACATACGCACCCCCTGGAAGCACGCCCATATTTGCTTCAACAGAAATTGACCACGAAAAATTATTCCATGAGTTCGGGGACACAAGAAATGGAACGTGGGTTGTATGAAGTTGAATGTTGGACGCTGGCGGCGAGGTTGCATACAATTGCACGGGAGAAGTTGGCTTTGAGCCAAGGCTTCTAACTACAATTGTCACACGAGCACCTCCTTCCTCAATCGATACAGACTTATGATAATCAATGCTTGCATGGTCATCATCGTCAATGTTGAGAACAACTACGACACGATTCTTAGTAACTTTCTCCAGCAAAACTTTATCGCTTGTTACAATATTGTGATTGATGCGATACTGCTCCCTATCATTATCTACATCATCGTGTACAGAGCGGATCTGAAATTCTGATATATTTGTCCAATTGGAAGCATCAAATGTAATTGAAGGCGGAATAGTTTGCAGGACTGGCGGAGAGGCAGATACTCTGCCATTCCGGCCCTGGAGAGCGATTGTTGGCTCAATCTGGACTGGAGATGCGGGTTCCGTGCTTAGTTTGATCCCATACCTTGTGACGCCCCCTTCGTTGCTGCACAACGGGCCAATAAACTTCACTTCGTAGTCGTATTTCTTTGTTTCTTGATTAAATGTCCACAGGTTCAGATCTGCATGGTCGTCATTAATAACGTTTATGACCAACTTCTTAGTAGCCGCCTTCGCATACCCATCGTCTGTTGTTGTAGAATCAACTTTATGTATAATCTCACAGGAATACACCGCCTCCCCAGTGCCCTCATCGACCAAATTCCCGCTGGTTGAAACTTTTATAAGCCTTGGCACACTACTATTGTAACCTGCGGGGAAAATTACGGTTTTGGGGACAACAGCGCAAGGGAGCGAATTCGGCCGTGTTGAAATAGCCGAAAGTGTAATTGCTACCTCAGACTCTGGCTTAACGCTGCTGGATAACGCTATGTGATACTCATACGACTCGGCTTCGTCAACGTGCTGATTCGATCGTGGTATTCCCGTTATTTCTCCTCGTTCTGTTTCATAGCAATACTGGAAAGGTTGACTGCTAAGGCCATCGACGCGAACGGTAACAGATCGGCATTCTGTTTTACTAACTTTAAGGTTGTATCGACACTGCAGAATATTCCCAGATAGTCCTTCTATCTCACAGGGTTTAGTGCACCCTCCGCCTTCAACAGAAACGTCAATTATGGAAGTGTTCGATCCAAAATTATGTCCAAAAATTTGCATAGTCCCCCCTAGCAGGGGTGGGGAAACAAGGTTGGTGATATTTGGAGGGTGGTACGAAAAGAGTAAGGCTGCTTCTGTTTCTTTGATCCCATCTACTTTTATTTCAATCCTATGATTGACCCCAGTTCCTGCAGGCGAAATTGCGGTAAAAAAAGATGCATTGTGACGAACTATGTTTCTCCATACCAACGAAGGATGATGCTTTCGAGCAGATACCAGTTCGATCACGGTAGAAGCACTGCTGCCAAAAAAATTACCGTGGAACTCGGTAGACACATTTCCTTCAGTGGATCCATTCACAGGAGTATACCATAAAACCCTTGGGGGGTCTGCACAATCGCTTACATGTTGATGGTTTTCAACTTTAGGATTACTAGGAAATTTTGTGTATTTTGCCCCAGGACAGTCGTCACATTCCGCGCTGTTCGGCTCTGAGTTATACTTTCCCTGGTTACAGACGGAACAAGAACTTGTTGGCTGTGTCTTTAAATTTGCAGTGGTCCTAATTCCTAATTTATAAAATTCCCCAGGCCCACATGATGCGCCTGTAATGAAACATGCACCATATCGGGCTGTATTGTTGTACACAAAACTGGAATTGAAGGTCTTTAAAACGACGTTATCTTCTGTCTCAATCGCCCCTTTTTCGTAAGCGCATATAATGGAGTGCCGAATGGTGATCACGGTGCCGTCGGTGGCAAAGATCGCGCCGCCCTTAGAGTTCCCCCCAGTTGCCACACTATTGTTAAAAATTGTTGTGTTCTCCAACGCCAGAGAGCTACTACTTTTGCCGTATATCGCACAACCGTTCCTACCAGTATTCTTGTAAATAGAACTGTTGAGAATAGATACTGTTGACTTAAATGGACTATTAATTCCAGTCTCAAAAAAGATTGCTCCCCCTTGGCTCGCTTGGTTTCCCACAATAAAACAGTCCATTATTGTAACTTGCGAGTTTGCATTTTGGTTTGTGTATACATATATTGCCCCGCCACTTTTCGAATTAGCATCAGATTGCCATCCGGTAATGTTTAACCTTCTTAGTACAGCTGTGCCCCCGTTGCCTACTGTTAGAAACCGATAGTTCTGAGTTTTGTCAGCTCGCGTAATTTGAGCGTATCCATGTTGTTTTTCTCCTGTAAGTTCTAGGTGGCAGTTATCCCAGCCAGAGCATATGGACGTTGGATGATTGTCTATTCCATCGTGCAGATTGCATTTATTAGAAGTCAACTTCCCTACCGCACAATTATCTACCACAGTACGAACAAAACCGTTTAGCGTGTCCTTTGGTTGACAGTCCCACTGCTGAACCCCTCGACATTGTGGCAAGGCGACCAACCAAAATAAAACCAAAAAGGGTCGTTAGAAAACATTTCAAAAGCAATGAAAATCTACGTATGAGTTTATCAACGATCGTTCGTAAATATCATCAATCAGGACATACGAAGTATAGAGTTAACTGCCTCGATGATTGATGGTGAAAACAACAAGAAGCGAAAAAAATAGTAGCAGAGACTCTACTATCTTCTATATTATCATATCTAGAAGAAGAGTCCAACGTACCAACGTACTACCCCTAAAATACTAGACTATTGGTACTTTTATATTATTTCGGGTCTCGTATCTCGTACCACCGGCGGTACGAACCGGAATTATATAAATACCTCCTGGTACGTTCATTATTAATAATATATTGTATTGGGAAGACCGTTCTTCCACCTTCTCTTCGTTATTTAAATTAAATATAATTATATTATTATTACGAGAAGATAAACAATTTTAGGGGGTAAACAAAATATTATTCCTTGTAGACAGCATATCCTGAAATTTTATTTCGCGCAGACCCCCTTTTTTAAATATAATAATCCCCTCCATCCACATCTCATCAGTAAGTGGCGCGTCCCCCGGTAGCGTCGAATGTGAAAGCAGTGGTGAACCCAGCTTGTTTCGAGGCAATGAATGCCACCATTGAGGCAATTTCGTGCAATTCTCCGCAACGTTTCATCGGAATTTTATCCGTCATATACTTAACTTGCTCGTCGGGCATTGCGGCAACCATTGGGGTCCTCACTACAGCTGGCGCCAGTGCGTTTACAGTAATTCCTGTCTCTGCATACTCCTTTCCCATAACTTTGGTGAGACCGATGACTGCGGCTTTCGACGTCGAGTAGGCAAGCATTCCTGCGTTGCCTTCTTTCCCAGCGACGGAGGCAATGTTAACAATGCGCCCATAATTTTGCCTTTTCATGACAGGCAAAGCATATTTGCAGCACAAAAATATGCCTTTCACATTAATATTGTAAACCAAGTCAAAGTTTCGTTCGTCCACCTCTTCCGTATTTATACCAGTTATACCAGTAATGCCAGCAGCTTGTACCAGAATATCGATTCTACCAAACCTTGACTCGACGGTCTTCATAGCTGCAGAAACACTAGAGGAGCTCGTGACATCGACCTTTACGTCTATCGCTGTGATCCCATCACGCGCAAGTTGCTGCTGGGACGATCGTAATTTCTCTTGGTTGACATCAAAAAGTGCAATGGCAGCACCTCGAACCCCAAGGTGTTTTGCACACGCGAAGCCAATCCCCGAGGCCCCACCGGTTACAATTGCCACCTGGCCAGAAAAATCGACAGTAGACATGAGTATGAGGTCCTGAACAATAACTACACGTAAAATAAGGATACAAATAGAAGCAAATTTTTCTGTTAATTTGAAATTGCCTACCCCTGTGTTCAAGGTGACTTTTTAAACTGTTCGTATGAATTATAGATAGAATGATCGTTTTAATTCTTTTGTCGATATAATTAATGGGATAACAAACCGTATCTTTCTTTATTATTAATTTTAAAAAAATAAAAATAATAATAATAATAATAAATAATAATAATAATCATTTCTTCATCTTCTTCTTTCTTCTTCTTCTTCTTCTTTCTTCTTCTTCTTCTTCTATAACTTTTATCTTCCTCTCCCTCCTCCCTCATCCTCTCTCCTCCTTTCTCCTTCTTCTTTTGTTCTTTTGTTGTTTCTTTGTTGTTGTTGTGCTGAAATAATAATTAAAAAATTTAACTAGTGGGTTGTTCCGGTACAAGTATTGAATATTGTATTGTATAATTTATTTTAAGTATTTTTGTATATTAGTATATAAAAGTACATAGCAATAAAAATAAATACCTATGAGAATGACATGTCTTTAAAAACGTTGATTACTTTTGAACTCTGAACTCTGACTGACGTTGATTATTACTCTGAACTCTTCTTCTCATTATTCCGTTATTATTATATTTTTTTTTATTTTTTCAATTATTTTTTTATTTGTTGCTGTTGTTGTTCCTCCTTGTGCTTGTAGTTTTGTATAATAATAATATTATTATAATGTTTCTTGCAGTGACCTTCAACTTGTCTTGTCATGTTTACTCTGTATTTGCAATGCAAAAAAAAGAATTTGATGCAAATCGTGTTTCATGTTTCAATACACTGGAACCATTTTTTTAATATTAGCAGGGTTTCTAACATGAGCAGCTCGAAGGGCCAACAACAGGTGGAGGAGGACCCTTGGGACCTGTACGAACAGCTGAAACGGCGTTTGGACAGACTGCGTGCACGGTTTTACACTGCAAGGAAAGAATATGCAGCGAGCACCAAGGGAAATGAGTACTTGTGGAAGCAGCGGCAGGGGGTTGTTGAAAGCATGCTATTTGATACTAGAAAGGCTTTGAGAGACCTTCAGGGATGTGCGACGGAATACCACATGTGCGTGGCCGCCGAGAAACGGCGTTGGCAAGAAGACCAAGAGCGGCTGCAACAGTTAATCGAAAAATCAGATGCGACAAAAACACTTGCAAAGTTGGACGTAGTAGAGTCCGGCAAACTTGTTTCGAAAAAGGAGCACGACAAATCCATGATGATTCGAAACGGGCGACCGCTTCCGTTCAGGGATAACATTTTTGCCGAAATAACAGAACTTAAGAGAGTGTACGACCAACTCTTGATCGCAATGAACGAGAGCGCGACCGAGCAAGTAGACTTAGATAGACAACACCAAGAGCCCCGCGAATTTCAACGGCCAGAGCAGTATCGCAAACAAGAAGCTATATTTTCCCAAACGATAGCACAGCGTGAAAAAGCACGAGAGAAGCTGACAGATGTAGAACAAGGTCTGGTAGCAGCGATTAAATTTGGCGAGCCGGACACGGTCGCCAAAATATTGGCGGAAGGGCGCGTCAATGTGATGACTCGCACGGGCACGTCTCGTGAGACCCCACTGCACATCGCAGCTCTCGGTGGCCATTACGAAATTGCTAGGATGCTAATCGAAGCGGGAGCTGAGCTTAATGCGGACAATATCGACGACTGGACACCGCTGCACTATTGCTGTTCCATTATGGTGAGCGACGAGACGCGTGGCTTAGACAGGACAAAAATGGTCTCGCTGCTGTTGGAAAAGGGGGCGAACGCGAATCTGGGCATAACTCATGGGCGCGCGGAAGAAATGCCAGATGGCAGTACCTCCCTCCATTTTGCCTCTTTTTCAGGCGCGATTGAGGCGGTCAAATTGTTGCTCCAGTACGGGGCTGAAAAGGACGCTGTGGACAAAAACGGCCGCACGCCAATCATGATCGCAGCAAGCCAAAACCACAGCGAGATAGTTGAGCTGTTCGAATCAATAAATGTAAATATGTCGAAGCGAGACTACTGGTGCGAAACCGCCCACGAGCATGTACAGAACATGTGGAAGCGACTGGGCAGGCCTCTCAGCGAGGAACACGACGGCCAGACAGAGCATTTGATGGAAATTCTTGGAGCGCCGCTACCGCAAACGGACATTGATGCAGGGAAGGCATCCCACTTCAATATTCTACATAATGATTCAACTGGAGAGGAGGAGCGAATATATTACCGGGTGGAGGATGAGAATCTGCCGAAACTTCACGTTGCGTATTGCAAGTGCATCGAGTTCGGTCGCCCGCGAATGCGCCTTCAAGAGTTGCTGGGCCCGGAAAGGACAGTGCTCATGGTAGATTGGACAAACGACTTCCCGCTCCATACCCCAAAAACTCCCAATGCCCCGATGCAATCACCCCTCCAAGTTCTCCAAAAGTATTTGAGAGATGCACTGCCAGAAGGTGTTATTGACTCGTACATGTACAAACGCGGCCAGCGTTACCGCCAGTATTTTGTCAACACGACGATCTCTTGCAAAAACCAGTTCATGCTTCACTTGTACCTTCGGAAGAGAATGGAGGAAAAATTTCCCAAGCATGGACTTCATACATCATTCCATTTGAATTATAAGTCGATGCCAATGCTAGGCATGACGGAGTTGGATGGGAGCGAACCGTTCGAATTTTATGGACATTTTGACGAATACGGCCTAACCATGAACGAAAAAGTGCCACACATGAAGAAGCTTTTGAGAGTCACGAGCGCTCGCCAAGACGTCATTGCGGTGGAGGCTTGTCCCCGTTTGTCCCGACCCGTTTCGGTCAATTACAGGGAGTGGCGAACGGAGCAGAAACAACGTTTGAAAGGAGCAATGAAAGCTGTATTAAGCACTACCATCATGCGTAAAGTTGTATCGGGGGTTCTCCGCGCCGCCAAAAGTGTTAAAAGACATGACAATCATGATGAAGAACATCAGGAGGAGGATTTTGATGAAGGGAAAAAATCCAAAAAATAAAACAATATCGCTCGCCGCCTTTCTAATAGTTTTTGTAAAAGTACACATCAATAGTCAGTCTATATATTATCTCTCTTCCTCTTTTATACTGCTGTATTTATAGAGAAGAAAAAGAAGAAAAAATTAGCTTAATAGGACAGGACGACTACATGGTAGGTACAATATAATATTTACATGTACCTGGTACTACTACAAAATCAGTGCACATTCGATTAGAAGAATTTGAATTTAGAAAGAAGTGTTTGAACCAACCATGGAATCAACCACATGTGATGGTCGACCTTTTCTTCCAGAAATCATAATTAGAAATGCATTGCGCATTTTATAAAGGTATATAGACAAGAATTTTGAATAAGCATATAAAGCGTTTGAAAAACGTTTGTTGGTTGCCGAAGAGACATGACGACACCGGAGGAGGAGATCTCTCCCAAGTTGAAAGAGGATAAAGTACTGGCTGCAGGTTATTATGCACGGGCCTTGACGATGTTAAGGCAGTCAGACTTCGATGGCGCAGAGGCAGCTTTGGCGGCGTCCATAAAAGCTCATCATTCAAATAAGGCGACCTCTCTATTGAAGCGGATACAGGCACAAACTGCTGCGGCAAAAGATCGTGCCGTTCCGCCGTGGGTACACCGTTGGTGCGTCTTGCCTCTTGCACTGGTTTTGATAGGATTCTCGAGCCTGACGGGGGTAAAGGGCATGTGGATAGCCGCTCCTGTGGCATGCATATCGTGCCTTTTCCTCACAGTTTCAACAGCGTATGTTTTATGGTACCCTCTGCGAGAACCAGGGGTCCTCTTCCCTGCCATTTCGGCGTTGGGCGTCGCCAAGCCACAAAAACTCGTCTACCAATTTGGTTTCGTTGGTGTAGGTATTACTCTTGCCACTCACGTGTTCATTGTCCGGGAAGTGTTAGTAAACCAACACTTGATGTTTGATGACGATATCCGTCGGAAAAATATGGCAAATAATTGCATATGGTATGGGTATCTTGCCGCCATAGGGGCGGGTTTGCAAGGTCTATTTACGCTGGAAATGAAACTGTCGCCGAAAAGTTTTGTTCATTGGGGAAGTGCCGTCATGTTCATGATGGGATCCATGAACCATTCTCAGCTGAGCCAGCAATTATACACGGAAGCATCCGCGCACAGCGCTTTGCTTCAAATCCCGTTAGTCGCTAAAATAAGCGCGTTTCGCACGGCGTTGCTAAAGTACTCCTCCTTTATAATGTTTGCACCCATGCTGGCCAGCCAGATATTTTCTTCCTCTTCGCCCCAGAAGAAAGAGGACGTCAACCCGGACGTGAAGCCCTCTCAGCCAGGGATGATGAATGCGATGGGGCTGATGCAGTGGTGCATCATTTTGCAGTTTTCGTTCTACTTTCTGAGCTATGCCGTTGACCTATGGTGCGCAAGTTCGCTGCAAAGTTTTTGAACGGAGTTGGTCGGAAGATAGTGCCTCGAAGAGGTCACCACTAAATGCACGAGCGCAATATTCTTTTTCAAATTAAAAACTAAAATTAAAGCAAATATTAACACACAGTGTGTAAATACATAAGATAACACGCACCCCTCTGGCTATTTCGTTCGATGTTTCGCACACGCGTGGTTATATATGCACAACCGCAGTCTGTGCCTCCGGGTCATCCGTTGTTTGTACGATGCTTTCATCAGACAAAACTTTCGACATTTCTTCGAGAGTTATGGACCCTTTCCTCTGTTTCCTCGCCCCGTTCGTTGTCGGGGCCATGACATACAGCAAATACATTGCAGGTATCCACTCCGCGATGAAGAAAAATAGCAACGGGGACAAACCAAATTGCCGCAGCATGTTTGTGTAGGTCCACGTTTGTGTTTCGTATATCTGTGTGCGATTGCCAAGAATGCTAATGTCAGTGTCAGACGACAGCGTGCCGAACGATTTCTTGGTCTCGTACATCTCCCCGGTGCTTATTTGGCTGACGTTAAAAATAGTCGCATTGGTATACATCATACTGACGGACGGGACCGTTTGTGCCCCTTCTAGCAAAGCTCGCAACAGCATGCTGATGATCTGAAGCAGTAAAGTAGCAGAACAGGCAAAAACGGTTGCCGTGATGCGGAACTCTAGACTTTCGGACGGAAGGTGCATGGTTTGCAACGACCTCTTGATGTCATACCCTCGCCGTTGCAAATCTATAATGTAAAACAAGTAGAACACCGAAAACGATATCTTTCTGACCGTTTCGACGGTCCCCAGGTTTTGTTCATACGAAAAAATCAGAATGCAAATGAAAAATAGCTCTGCCAGGTAAAGCCAGAAGTTTGCTGTGAGCGCCAAGCAGGTAAAAGTGACGGCAGGTTGACGGTCTCCCTGGCCGTTTGCTCGGGTATTGGAAACATTTTTCTTGTCGTCGGCGACAACAGAACCTCTCTGTTGCGACCTTCGCACCATTGCACTGCCCTTTCCCTCCTGCAACTTTGAACCCCGCAGTTCTGCGTTAAGTATGGGCAACGCACCAAAAAATGAAATCAGAATGGTGTACGACGACACGAACAACAAATAACCAAACCCCTCCAAAATGTTTATGGATATCAACCCAAACCAGTCTACGTACGAAGACACGTAAATGTACTGTACAATGAAAAACATGACTCGGACTTCCATGGCAATGCCCGTGAGCAGAGGGAACTTTGACAAGTTCAACGTCTTTTGAAAAAAGTTATGAAGCATGACCGAATTCCTCTGGTGCAGCTCTTCCCTACGTTTCCATTGCCAAAAGCTGACGCAACCGCCCCCAAAATAAAAGCACGTCACGACCACCGTGGTGACGAGAAGCTGGGACTGGGTTGCGTCTCCAACTAGTATACCGTCCATCCCAAACGACACCCTTTCCTTTTTCCCTCTCTCTCTCTCTCTATCTCTCTATTTAAAGGGTGTTTTGCTATCTATGTCCTTTGTTGATTCATGATTTCCTGGCACAAAGTATATACATACAATCTTTTTCACATAATAATTATTCCCCTTTTCAGAAAACAAACACAGAATATAATTTTTTTATTATATAGA
>LT642389.1:0-19805 GCA_900128585.1 Stramenopiles sp. TOSAG23-3 | reverse complement strand
GACCGTCGATTTGCAATTGACGAGTATCTGTGGCGCGGAATTGAAAAAGTACCATGGACTTTGTGTTAACTATTTGAAATGAAGAGATCTTTATGAAAACAGGTTTTTTTTCTTAATTTCAAACGCTCAAAAGTAGTTTTAGATAGATAAAAGTATGCCTATGCGATTTGTTATTCCAACACAATTAAATGAACAAGTGGTTGTTGGGGTGGCGTTTGGTCCAAATCGCCCATTTCACACAAAATTGTCCCTAGGAACCGTAATTCCAAGTCAATTGAGGGCAAACAATTTACAAACGCTCGTTGAAGCGCAGACGTGGGAAGCGGAACGGTTGTGTGATCTAAACTTATACAGTTATACGTCCTCCATGCTTTCGTTTGTCATTTTCTGACGGAACGCTTCCATACTTTGCAAATCGAGTCAGATTTTTTTTCGCGCCAAGGACAATTGACGCTTTGTTGAACAGGTGTCTACCATCGCATTTTACGTAAAGAAAAACAACGACAGTCGTGTTTCTTATTTTTGAAGAGCGATAGTAAAATTATATAGGAATAGCATTAATATTTTTTCTTCATAAAATATGCATAATATATCTATCTCCGATTGAAAAATCTTGATTAAACGTATAATATTTGTGGGGTGGTCGGTTGCCAACCCTCTTTTCAATTAATTCCCACCACCGTGGTGATTCTCAGAGCAAGTGCTAATCGGTGCATTAGCTTCTCTGCTCGCCTGGTGTAACGCACATGTAAAACCGTCTAACTTTACTGCCGGTGTCCCACAAGCGGCCGAATTGGGAGGACGCGTCGACAGTGTGCCCCGCCTTTTCGCCAGGATTGCCTTCGTAAAGTGTGACAAACCCAGTACTTTCTTGCTTTTCGAGGGCATTTGGGTTCAACTGAACAATTTCACCGTGCTGTTGAGACGTAGAGCCCAGTTTCACGAGCTCTTGGTGGTCATTCGTTTTTAGAACGTCTACGAAACTGTTCTTCGAAATATTTTCCACAAGGGACCGTCCATATCGTAGGTTGTCGGTCATTACAGTCAACTTTCCTTCTGGCTTCAAAACGCGCAACAATTGCCGAAAGAAGTCGCAGGTCAATAAATGAGCACCATTCGAATCACTCTCTCCGCCAGTTCTTTCCGGTGGCTCGGGGTGGTTGATAAATATCCAGTCAATCGTTTGGGAGGGCATGCAATTTTCTACAACATTGTTCGCTTCTCCCTCAATGGCGATAACATTGTTTTGATGGTTGAGAGCAATGCCACAGAAAGTCTCGTACACCCGATCACTGCGTAACTCAAGTGTTACCCAAGTTGATGATTTATCCCTCTTTGCTTGTGATCGTGCCCATTCTCCTGTGCCAGCACCAATTTCTAACTTGATCGACTGGCCGGGCAGGTTAAGTTTGCCTGAATCATCAAATTTTTCCACGGTCGATCTGTGCAACGTTTTGTTTTCTCTGCCACCGGCGCAGCCGTACCGATCCTCTAGATTGGCTATAGAGAAATTTGTTCGAAGATGCTTTGCACCTGTAGAATTGCTCCCTGTGCTCTCATTGCCAGTTTTCGCAATATGATCATCGGCGGCCTGAGCCATGTCCCCAATTACTATGACATTCCTAAAATAGTGGCTAAGAGAGGGACTGCTGTTCGACCAGTACTGATGGACTTGTTCGAGTTGGTGAAGTTTTAGTCTCAACTCTTCTTGACGATGATTTGCAAACTGGGCAATGGACCGTGCCCTCGACAAGTCGTGCTTCTCTCTCTCTCTTGATGTTCGCTCTCGCCTGTGCTGAATTTGCTGGTCTAGCATTGAGTTTTTATCAATTTTGTTCTGTGCTCTGATCAAAAAATGCTGCGACTTCGCTCTTTCGCGGAGCATCGCATATGTTCTTGCTAGCCAAATATCCAGCGATACATTATCGGTCGAAGTTTCGTTTTCTAAAGTCTTGATTATCTCAGCTGCGTCGTTCACATGCAACGCCCTGCACAGCAGGCTGACAAGGTATTCGTACGTCGTAAAGTCCGGGTCCATCGTCATACGCAAGTACGTGTTACAGCTTCGTAAGTTGTGGGCAACACTAGATCGCTCCATATCACACAATATATTTTTCGCCAACTGCAACGTTCCACTTTCGCAAGCCCCTTTTAACAGCACTGTGTACGTAACGACTGAAGGCTCGATTCCTCTCTTAACCATTTGGTCCAGCAGGAGCTTTCCCATATCATTTTTCCCACAACGAATATACGCATTGATCATGTTGGTGTACGAGTGCTTGTCGACGATGCCAAGGCTCTCCCCTTTCCGGAACGCGTTTTGGGCGCGCTTTAGTTGCTTGCGTTGCGCCAGCTCCTTCAACTCTTTGTTCAAATGCAAAGTTTTAACTTTTCGTTGCTTCCTGTTCAGCTTGTTTTTCTTTGGAGCACTGGTACTCAGATTATCGGCAGCACATTTCTTTTTCAATTTAGCGATTTTCATCATCAACCGCTTCCGTTTTCGTTGGTTGCAGGGACCGTCGAGTTCACCAGACTCCAGGCGACGTTTGTGAGCCTTTAGACGCTGTTCATCTTCCAGGTTCATTGGTGAAAATAAGAGGTAAGGTATGTTTTATAGAAATGCAGGCGCCTAAAATGTTCATGCACGTATCCCACGCATTTTACTACCACGCAGTTTATTAAAATTCTTTAAAAAGACGAAACAATTGAATAAGAATGTATGATCTGAAGCAAAGGAAAAGCGTGAACGAAGAGATAACCGCGTGCGACGAAAACGTGTGTGTTATGTGGTCGTCTGTAATATATACCGGTAGTAGTAGTAATACTATTAAATAATTGTGCGAATTTGTGGTGGACTGTAATAATATTATTATTTTACAGCGCAATAGCATCATTATTCATATTAGAGGTGCTAGAAAAAACAAGTTCAGTTTTTTTTCTGAAGTACGGTACCTGGTACAGGTATTAATACCAGGAACCGTACCAGGTATAAATATTATATTATACCGGAACGGTACAGGTACCTGTACCTATAATACCAGGTACCGGTACAGGTACGGGTTCGATGTACCGCCCGTGTGTAGTGTAATTTTGACTGTGGATAAGAAAAAAATTAAATGAGATCAAGTACCGGGTAAGTGGAACAGCTTAAATGAGATTTTTAATTAATACGAGTAAACGATAACAGAACACATAGATTTTAAAGACACAAAATTTACGTTCTTCCAGGAAGTTTCAGTGCTTGCTAATTTTTGCATATATACCTCTAACAGTCTTTGCCGCTCCCTCATTTCTCTCTCCGAAGGAGTAAATAAATGCCGTTGTGGGAATTTTGGTAAAGGCTGAGTTTCTTTGTCGCTTTGCATCTGTTGATGTAGAACGTAAAAGTTGCTGTAACGGCAACTAGAGCTCCAGCGTTTTTCATGAAGCACCATCTCTATCTGATATGTGTAGTGTGAGCCCAAGTTCACAAATGAAGGAATCGTTAATTTAAAATGTTGGGCAAGCATCTCTGTAGCATTGGGTTTTGAAGCAATTTGGAGCCCGGCGGGATCATCTTGTCCGCTCATTTGCGCTTGTAAACTCTTGACTGCATTCTTGAGCCTCATGTTTTCTTGCGCATGAAAGTACTTTTCACGGGCATGTTCCGCAGCATCCTTTTCTACGAACTCTAAATGCGCCTGGAGCATTTCAATCTGTTTTTTTAATTCTTGGTTTTCTTCTTCGTGCTCCTCCTTCTTTGTGCGAAATTCGTTTTGTACGGAAAGTGCCGTTTCTCTAGCAAACTTGAGCTGCTTGCTCAACTCCAGCATAACACTCTTGATTTGATGACCAGGCATGTGACCCTTGATGGTACGGTAAAAACGTTGAATTTTGCAGGCTGCATCTATTCTAGCCTTTTCATTCTTGTGGGAATCGGCGAGGGATTTCAGTTCACTCTTGTGATGGTCTAAATCCACACGCATGTGGTTATTAGACGAGTATATTGTTTTTCCTACTGTGTAAGTGTTGCATTTTTTTGAGATTGACGATTTGATTTTGTACATACAGTATTATTATTATTTATTATGCCTTATTTATTGAAGCTATTTGACCACTTTCTTTGTGTAGTTCGTTATTATACGACTAGTTTTATGCCATAGAAAGAAAGAATGTACCTATAAAAAGTATAGAAAAAGTACTGTTTAATAATGCTACAATTATTTATCCAATTTTTGAAGTAGGATCATATTACATTTTTTCTCAGAGAAGATGAAAATAGCAAGGGGGGATAAGTAAAACAATCATCATCCATATGAGCTCACATGGTGTTTTTCCATGTTATTCCATGATATATTTTATGTTGTTGTTGTTACTAACTGAAGCACTATATAGTTCTCTGTAATATATGTACATATACACAACCGGTATATAAATAAAAACGAGTTCGTTGCAAAATCTGTTCTCTGTACAGATGAACACGTCTGATTTGTATTGAAAAATAAACAGACAAGACAGACGTTTAGAGCACTTAAATAATATTTTAAGAAATATACACCAGATAAACTTTCATTTAAAAAAAGCATCATACCAGAAAAAATGGCAGACAAAGCAGTTGAGTTATCGGCGGTGAAAGCGGAGGTGGAAGGGGAAGCGTTTAAACCCCAACAGACGGAGCGAACGCTTTACATGGCAGAGCGTGCCGCATATAAGGTGTGCTTCGCAGGACTTAGCACGCAAGATTTAGCAATTACGTGCGGTCTTTTGCTCACCTTGTACGGTATTGTAATCGGTTTGTTTGCACTTTTTACGGCCGCTGTACAAGACACAAAATTCGTTAAATCCAACGACGGAGTTCTCTGGTTCTGGTTTTCCCTGGGTCTTAGCTACTTTGTACTTGTATTTGGTTTGATTGCCTCCACCGAGCAAACTGGCTATGGCGGGAAAAAGGAAGAGGAGTAAGCCGAGGAAAAGCAAAGAAAGAAAGGCAAACGACGGGGTGAAGCGTGCAATGCCCAGGCAAAAAGGCTTTACAAGCTGGTGTTAACCATGTGTTGCAAGATTTTCAAAAACAAAAAATTGGCTGTTATTTAAAGTAATTAGCTCAAACAAATCCTGATTCAGCTTATATCACTACTCTTAAGAATAAGCTCAGCCATTATTTGTGTTTTAAAAAGCTAAATTTGATAATTTTGAATCTAAAAAAGTGTTAAAAAACTATGGCATCTCTTTTATTTTTTAAAACCGAAAAAGTAACCTCGCACTTCGCAAGTAAACTCGAGGCGTTTACCGGGGCCCCATTTCTAAGATGTTTCGCCTTTTCTTAACAATCACTCGTCGTCGTTCTTAGACTTGAATATTAATCACTACTTTCTTCATCACTACTGAATTTGATGTCCTCCACAATATCGTCTTCATCAACTGACGACTCTTTACTTTTTGTAACTGGAGACGGCGCCACGACAGGCTTTTCCACTTTTGCTCTTTTTGGAAGTTTATTGAATTTTCCCTTCGATTGCGTTTTGTTGGATTCCGTAGCTTCTAATTTTCTTTTCAAGTTCGAGGTATCCATGAAGCTCTTGGCAATTTTTGAAGTTTTCGCTTTCGTACGTTCCCCGGCCATGAATTCTGCACACTTGCTAAGGTCTTTCGGGGAAAAGTCAACGGAACTTCTTCTACTTTTTATGTCAGTACATACGCGCTCAAGACGCAGCACAAACGCTTTCGCTTGCTGCCGCCACCTCGAGTTTCTAGTAGTCCGTAAGAAGCGACGTAGTCCAACTATTGCAGGGGCTGAGATTTCTGGGAATGAAATAGAATAGCGATGAACATCCAGGTACGCATTTAAAAGTTCGATTGACCTGGTCACTACAATGTCTTTAAACTGAGCAGATTTTGCATCCTTATCGCTTGTCTTTATTATGTAGGCTAACTTGGGAGGACGCTTTGTGGACCCCATGTTTTTGGTGTGAAGGGACGAGTCTTGCAACGACGCCATCAAGAATGGAACAATAGGCACTAACGTGCCTTCTGTTGCAGCAGACAAACCAATCAGCACTTCGATGCAGTGGAATCGAAAAGGTAAATAACGAGAGACCGGGAGCATTCGCATGCAGCTCAACACTATTTGCACCAAAGGGTAAACCAAGGGCTTTAATTCGGTCTCCTTTGGAAACGCGATCAACAGGGAAGTCCATACCCGGACACAATTTAAAAATTGCCAGTTATGAACGTTCTTTACCGCATCTTTGGATGTGTCTTTCAACGCTCCTCGGACATGAATCGCTAACTGCCGGATGTACATAAATGCACACTGGTACGCCGTCTTTAGGTCCATGCTATACAGTTCTACTACACAGCGCCCCATCAAGTCCACGTTCGGTTTCGTAAGCTCATTCACAAATTTGGAATTCCGCACGTACGACAAATAAATACTTTTCATGGCCTGTTCCGTAAATGCAGGGGAGGATTCCAGCACAAGCTGACGAACACGCAAAAATGCGGTTAACCGAGTATTCTCAGAAGTTGCGGAACTCCAAACATCCAGCAGCTTTTTCAACAGCCGCTTCGCTAAATTTTCTAACGGTGCTACCAGAGGAACATACTTACTCAGAGCGTTGATTCCGAAATCGATGATAGATTTATCGGTCAGGGAGTCTAACATGTGAATGTAGTTTGCCAAGAAAGATTTTACGATTGCCTTGAGCTTCGACCATTTCGAACTGGCCGAGTACATGACTTTTTTGTCCGTGTTTGCCGATTTATTCTTTTCCCGCTTCTTTAGCACGTCCCGGAACTGATAGTCAAACGCTTCGTGAATTCGGTTCACAACAATATTCATCAATTGATTGTAAACGGCGCTGTCCTTAATCGCAAATTTGTAGTTATTCTGCGCTTCTACCTCGTCACTGAGGTGGCACCCAGCGGCGAAAGCTTGTACAAGTTGCCGCAAGCCGACCACGGAATGCTGTTCAAAGGTCACTTGCTCTAAGAGTTTTAGTGCTTTCGTTGTTAGCACTATAACGTCTTCTCCAACATCGTCTGCAGCACGTTGAGGTTTGGGTGCCCTCTGCGCAGGAGGCTCCTCCTCTTCTTCGTCACTGCTAAACTCCAAAAGCGATGGGTCGTTCTGGGCCAAGAACTTGTGAAACTCAGGGTCTTTGTTCTCGAGCTTTTCCATGTTCATGTTTGACTCCCTTTCTTGCCGGTCTCCAGGCAACTCCTTTGCGGGACTAGAATTTTCCTCAATAGGAGCACCATCTGTAGGCAGCGCCGAGGAAAGAAATTGTTCGACAGACATTTTCAAGGATTCTTTAGATTGCTCCTTAGAGCTTTTTGAGCTTTTTTTACTCTTCCGCCCTTTCCCCATGCTTGCCTGCGATGTTCTGTAAAGAATTTAGAAGGTCGTCTAGGAAAGTACGGCTTTTTGTTTGCTACGATAGAACCACTGCTTAATCGTAGTGTGTATGAAGTGTACGAAGAGAACGTGATCTTTATTTCCTCTGACCCTATACAATTCAAGAGCCACGTATACGTATTCCTGTGATTTCTGAAATATTTACGATTAAATTGCTAAATAATAATATAATAATTTTTTTTTGCGAAAGAAATAATAGAAAAAGAAGCTAAACTACCCGCCGTAGGTAGGACCAGCTCTGTTATAATAAATACCGTAGAGAGTGAGGAGGAGGCGAAAAAACTCATAATAATTAATTATAATTTTAACCATATGCTGTATTTATGTTATTTAATTTCTTTGTAATATTTTTTACTTGTACTTTCTATTTTAATATTGGAAGATGCTAGATGCTATATCCCTTAACGAGTACGGAGTATTGAGCCCATTTGTTTTCTTCTTCTTCCTCCGTCCTTCGCTCATCACCTCTCATTTTTATTACAGCATCATACCATATATGTAAATCCTAAACCAGGAAAATGTGGTTGTTGTGTGCCGTGACCATAAATTATTAATTGACATTCAATGGATAAATAATAAATATGAATACAATAAGACTTAAATTAAATTAATGTACTTCACTTTTATCTATTCTTTAAAGGTATTTTTGATTATTTATATAATTAGACTATGCAATTTTAATAGGACTACCACATTATTTATATAATGTGTAGACCTATAATAAATACGTAGTATACAACAGTTTATAGTTATTTATTAGATTTTTGATGGTTGTAACCCGAAGAAGAAAGAAGAAGTAAAGAGCTGAAAGCTGAGAGCTGAGAGAAACTAGAAGAAGAAGAGAGAAGAGTACCAAGTAGGAGGTAGGAGAGCAATTTTTAATTTGCTTGGTACCAACAAGGTATAATAATATAACAGTATTGAGAAGAGGAGAGAAGAAAAAATGCGCGAAGAAAAAAGAAGAGGCAGGAGAAGAAACATCATCATCTAAGATGGTATTAACTTTGGAACCCCGATAGAATAGTTTTACATCTTACTCTTGCTTTGGGCTGAGGCGTTTTAGGTTTCATACCGTAGATTCGAGATGTGTTAGCAGAGTACCAAACGAACCAGAAGACACTTATTTGCTTTGGCAGAAGTAGAACAAGAAAAAAAAAAGAATTAAAATAGAGGCAGGACTGCAGCCCACACTTCCACAATGTCAAGTCCAGGGAATCCGGATATCGAGCACTTGGAGATATATTGCTTGCTTCTTCACGTGTCGAAAAAGATAGGGAAACAGCTCGTGCTGGATCAGGCGGGAAATTCTAAGGATGAGACAGTGTCTATGGGCATGGCTGCACGATTTGCTGCTTTGCGGAGAAAGATTGAAGCGAGCGTAACTCCATACTCCAAGGTCAGAGGGGTAGAGCGGACAGCCGGCGCCGTTCGTTTCTGTACGATAGACAAAATGGGAAAGGCCGTGGGTTCGCGCAGTGCTCAGCGCAAGCAGAACGGGAAGAAGCGAAAGCGCCAACACGACCACTTCCCTGATATTCTCCTTGCAAGTGAGCACGAAATAGGCGTGCCAATGAAAACATACGTAGACTCAGTATGGAATCAGTTGCGGCAAAATTCGAGACTGCCCTTTTTTGCGTTACTACCGTTTTCCTTCGTCCAGGCCCACGAAAAACTGAACAATTTTTTTTCGGCGAGCGGAGCGATATGCGTTTTACCAGTCAGGAGCGAAGTATTGAGTGGACCGTGTGGTTCTGAGTTTTTATGGGTTTGCGGGGGGTGGGGTTCCAAGCAGTTTCGAAACGATGCGATTAACCGGGTAATTAGCGATCAAATGAGCCGGCGGCAAGACGACCTTCCCGTCGCAAAAGTTTTTAAGTCTTGGAAATTAGCAGTGGACCATTTTAAAGGGAGTGGCGGGCGCCTGAAACATCTGTTTCCAAAAATATCCCCGGAGATAAGAAGTAAACTGAAGCTAGATGCTACTGCAATGTTTAGCGTGACGGACGAAGTATCGGCCGACCAGATGACGAAGATAATACTGAAGAATAATTTTGTGAAGGGGACTGCCATCGTGGATGCGACTGCGTGTGTGGGGGGTAATTTGCTATCGTTTTCCAAGGCTCTCAAGCATTGTGTGGGCATCGAGATAGATGAAGGGCGTTACAGAATGCTTTCCCATAACATGAACCTATTAAGGAAGACAAGGAAGGGGAAAGTAGAAGTTCACAGAGAAGACTGCGTAAGCTTCATTTCCAAAGGCTCCAACCCTGTGCTGCAGAAACCGCACGTGGTTTTTTTTGACCCTCCATGGGGTGGTTTGAATTACAAGTCGAACGCAAATAGTAAGTTGTTCTTGGGCAGCAAACCGATAGAAGACGTCGTAGAAACGTGTTTTTCGAACCAGAAGTGTGCGTTTGTAGCCCTAAAGGCACCGTTCAACTTTGACGTTCGTGCTTTGGACATGGTAAAAAGTTGCAAAGTTGCAACAAAATCCATTTCGAAGCGTGTGAAATTACACTTGATCAACCGGGCTTAGCCGCGCATACCATCGTGCTGCCCGGCAATTGTGCAAAAAATAATAAGAGTACTGTGTGTACCGTGCGCCACATTCGTGTCGTTGCATTTTAAGTGCTGCGGATATTTAAAACACAACATTCATATTCTAACTAGTTTAGTTACGTACATGCTACTAGTACTTATTTAATTTAAAAAAACTAATGATATTATTATTTAATTTATACACGCACCACACACACTGTTCGTGCTCCACACTCGTGCTGGTGCAGCCCTCAGCTACAGTTCCTTCTTTTTTGCTTTAAAGGCAAACAAGGCTTCCTTCTCAGCCCAGTTTACTTCGTCGGCCAATCGCCGCTCGTGTTCATTTGCGGCATCAATAACTACATTGTGCAAATAATACCCGCAACTACACCAGGCCGCACACACAGGGACCGCCAGGCCGACGACTATGAGCGCGACCTTTCGGTTCGAAATCCTGGTTGCCATGTACCAAGCAATGGACCGAACGTTTGTGCAGACCCGTAATGTTTCCACAGGTCTACTATAGTTTCTATCGCCCACTATTCTTTTGTGTACGATTAGACAATAAACTAGTCTCCTTCCTACATAAACACGAGGCAATTGGACTAGGCTAAGGCATGATTGCCGTGAACTTTTACTCTCCACTACATTTTATCATTTGTTTTCGTAAAACTGTGTTGAAGCTATACAAAGTACGATTGTTGAAAGTAAAAAAATAATAAAATATTATTTATTATTATTATTATTACTGTATTTTTTTTTCTCCTCAGAGGATGTCCTTCTGTGTTTATGTATTTTTAAAATCTTTCGTTTGTTGTTTGTTGTTGTTCTTCTTCTTCTCTTCTTCTTCTTTCTTCTCTCTTCTTCATAATTTTTTTTGTTCTATTAATACTGTATTATTATATTTTATATTATCGATCTCGTTTTTTTTCTTCTACGTTCTCTTTGGTTCTTCGAACACACCATCTAAAACAAATACAGGCAATAGCATCATAACACTTTCCCGAAAGATCTTATTTTCGTACCATAACCATATACTCCTCTGGTTTTCTTTTTTTTAACTTGAAAAAACACGAAGCCCACTATGAAAAAAAACCCATATTAATTAATTAGAACAGACGACTACGTAAGTATAATCCATTAATTCCAATTTAGCTTAGTCTAGTATAATATATAAGTACGTGCCAGACTCTCACTTTAAAAGTATTTCTACTTTTTAGAAGTGTGATAATAGACTAGACTATTAACAACGAGGAGTCCTCATTAATAAATAAACTGAAGAAGACTTAGAAAGGGAGCGATCCTTCCCTTCAAACTCCTACGACGGACGAGGCCGCCTGGTTATTTTTTAATATTTAATTATTATTATTATTTTTTTAATAAAAAAAAATAATCCAAGCGGCGACGAGTGAGCCTCCATAATTCCAATAATACGTACTCTCTATGTGTATTATTATTATATATTCTTCTTTTCTATTTTTTTTCTATTATTATTAATTGTAAAAAAAAAATAAATAAATAATACCAGTATTAATAATACAATAAATTATATTATTTTTTTGATGTTGGATAATTTAATTAGACAAAATATAATCTACCAACGAACAAACCAATCGAATGATTGTAATATAAACGATGGAATTTTACAAGATCGTGCTAGTGGTTTGAAAGGTATTTTCCCTATTTCTTTTACTAAACTGTTTACTGTTGCATGTTGAAAAATCGGACCACGTTTTGTTTCCTCCCTCCTCGTTAAGCAAGTGACTACTGTAGACACAGAAGGAACCGGAGCCACTATTAATATGTTGAAGACCAAAACGAAGCTGGTGCTTCTATTCGTTGGCTTGTTTTTAATTCTCCAGCCCGCCCTCCTGGCAGCGAAAAGGAGCCGGTCAGAGAACGATAAGCGCACAAGTTTGGATATATCGGGGGAAGCTGGAGACTTTATCGGCGTTTTGAGAAAAAATGTACATATCCAGGATAAAATTTCCTTGCTTCTAACGAACAGCGCTGGCAAAGGTGCGTCCTTTGTTTCGCCAATGGCACGAAAAGTAGGGGTGCTGCTTGATTCAATCGGAGTGGGCGAATATTTATCCAAGATCAAAGCCATCGAACCATCCGCCGAGGCTTTAGCACGCCTCTTGCAGCGGTTGGAAAATGCAATCACGGAGAAGACTGGAAAACTGATCATTCGATACATTCGAAAACATCCCCGTTCGCCGACGCTCGTTGCACTCCACGGGCTTGCACTGTTCGAAGCGGACGAGTTCACCCTCAGTGTCCGCGAGCTATCTCGGGCTACGGCGTTGTCGGCTGACCGCCTGGCAGGCACCACTCTTCTGCGACGCAGGGCGGTGCATTTTAACGAAACGGACAAGTCCTCGCTATCTGCAAGGGCTTGGTTGGAAGAGTTTCTTCGGCAAGAAGAAAAATTCGCAGGGAGAATTGCTAATTTGCTAGGCCGGGCGCATTTTGACCTTGGTAATTGGAAGAAAAGCGTCCGCGGTTTGGAGAATGCAGTCCAGGTGGACCCACAAGTCCCAGAGGCTTATGAGTGGCTTGCTCGTGCATACGACCGAAACCGCCAGCCAAATAAGTTTTTTGATGCATGGGCCAAGGCCCTTGACGTGAATCCTTGGGCCAGCGACAGGAACGTATGGCCTGTTTTCTGCATGACAATCAACCACAATGCTATCATTGACACCCCGCGCTTGAATATAAACCAAGAGTGGGGATATGTCAAGCGGCTGGAACGGTTGGCTGCCCCTAAGCCTGAATATTCAAACAAAAAGAATATCCAGCTGACTACGTTGACAAAAGTTATAAAAGGCATACGCCAGTTGGAATGTACGCCATCTTTTGTAGCCGATCGAAACCAGGCCATGCACGACTACCACGACATGATTGCCGAGAAATACCCGGAGCGTGACTACACGTTTATCAACTTCGCTTATGGTATGGTCTTCTTCCACACCTTCCACAAAATGTTCGTAAATATTCCTATGGCCAGGGATGCCATTATGAGGACACAGAGACAAAACTTGAAGTTCGTTCACCTGGGATCGAATGTAGGGACAGAGACGCTGTATGCCGCTTTGACTTGGGGTGTAGATTCCGTTGGGTACGACGTGCTGTGCAATCTGGTGTCCGAGGCAAAAAAATTTAAAGCAAAATTTGGCGTAACCAATGCCGAATTTCATTGTATGGATGCGCTGGAATCTGATCTATCCGATGCAGGGGTAGTTTGGATTGACAACCAGTCATGGGACGAAGACTTGACCAACAAAATTTTGAAGAAACTGGCGAACGAGTTGCCTATCGGTTCGGTGGTAATTGAATACGCTGCCTCCGATTACCATGCGGAATCACGATTGAAAATAAGTGACTGGTTAGAAGCAAGGTCCTGCGCATCCCTTGATGTCTCTTGGGACAATCAGGAAGGCACCACTGTTACCGTCTATGGAAAGCGCCCGCTAGCGTATACAACAGAATACAATAGGTGGGACGAGTACAACCTGGGAATCCGCCGTAAATTGGACAGCGTCCGCTATATGATTGAGAAAGTCCCGTCAGCCGCAGATGGTCCAATGCAGTGGGAGGGGTCCGACATATTGACTGAGTTGAAAGCGCTGCAGGCCGCAGATAGTTCAAACGCAGGGGTCTTTACGACGCAAGTATATACTGATAGGGTCTTGGAATTGTTCCAGCGGACATTGTTCAATTGGTACTGCAAGCGCTGGTATAATTTGCATACCCATTTGCTTGCGGAAGAAATCGAGTACATGGAGCTCTTCTTTAAGATGCATGGCCGAGAGTACCGTGCTTTTAACCTCGATGGGTCGTGGATCGGCAACCGCATGTCCAGTTACACATACAGCCACTCTTTAAAGGTAGGGTCAGAGTCCGTCGATTCGTCGCGATTCCGTGTGGGGACAGTCAAGTATTTTTCCGAATTTTGGGCCTTTGCAAAGAAGATATTAGATCGGCGCGGCATTGCTCTTAATCCCTACTATTTAGAAGGTATAGGGAAAGGGAACTTCTCTTTTCATGGGCTCGGGTGGGATATCGAAAAAGACCACTTTAAAGTGTATCTGATGTATCATGACTTTCACGCGATTCCTAAGCGCTTGAGGGACTTGACGGAACCAGGTGTTGAAACTTTGTGCTTGCCTCACGGTCTTATTTCATTCACTTATAAAAATTCATTAGATTCGCAAAAGGGCAAACCACAAAAGGGTGCATCCTTCAATCCAATGGTGCACGCAGAACAAGTTTTGGAGGAGAAGGTAATCGTGTATCCCAGGAAAGTGAAATCTGCAAAGGATGCTGGTTTGGAGGTGCCCTCTTACACGGGAACCTTAGCTTTAATGTTTTCTAGTGAGCGTGGAATGATTTCCCTGTATGATTTGGAGAGGGGGAGGTTATGTGCATGGCGAAGCCAGTTCCCCTCGGAAGGTTTGGAAGTTGCCGACTCATGGTCAAATGTAGGACTACCATTGGAAACAATTAGTTATCAGACTTCAACAGAATATAGCATGTATTTTCCGTCGGGATCAGGATAAATTAAACACTAACAAGAAAATTGGCTGTTATTTAACTAATTAAATTTAGCGTCCTCATACCCTAATCCTAACTTGGTTCCATTAAACAAAAAATCAAAAATCAAAAAAATTGGCCCTGTTATTTTTATCTTCTTCATGTACCACGAATGTGAATCTATTCCTATTGACCATAAAGGTTTACGTTCCTTTTTCACATTCTGCGAACTAAAATGGCTTTTATTAAAAACTACTATATATTTAATTTTGTTTTTTTAAGTTTGGAACTGAAATCGTAATTGATAAAAAACTTAAATAACAGCCAATTTTCTTATTTAAAAAACAAAAACAAGAAAATTGGCTGTTATTTTAAGTAATTAAATTTAGCTTCTTTTTTCGTAATTGATATAAAATGATTCTCCCCTCAACGCGGAATTCCTTGATATTTGAATCACACACGGATCTACATGCCACGACCATAATCAAGCCCTAAACGCCAGGGTCAAAAAAACTGTCAAAATCATGATTGGTATAGAGGAACTTGTTCTTGCTGAGCCCCCAAAAACCGGCTTACAGCCCTCGCAGACTTTAATGTCCGCGCACGACGTCCAGATTTGCGGTGTCTGTTCATTGTCCCAACGCCACTGCAATATGTAGTCACCAGCGATAGATGGGGCTATAACCTTATCCATGATTTCCCAATTCTGGGTTAGCCCACTTTTTTGTTGATCCTCCGAACCTTTGGCCCCACCGAACCCAGCATCCTTGTCCACTGCCTGCGGCGTGTAACACTGCGATTTCGGCGTGTACCACGCGCATCCTGACTGTGCTTCGCACGTGGCTTTACTCGCCAGGGCGCCGCAGACATCTGCGGCCTTGCCACAAACGCCTTTCTCAGAATACCATTGGCACTTGGAGTTGGCGTCACACGTTGATTGACCGGTAAGCGAATCGCAGATCGGAGCGCAGTACGTCTTGCCGGACTTGGTAGCCCAACCGCACGAACTGTCCGCAGCACAGGATGTCTGATCCGTTTTGGAATAGCACCCACTTGTTTTCTGTTTGCCATTTTTCCCGGCCGTCGATCCTGGAGGACCCAGCGCGTCGACATAATACCCGAAACCTTCTGGCCAACTTCCATCACGGAGATGCACAGCATCGAATTGAAGGCCATGGGCGCAGGATCCGTACGTAGTCCCATTTGTATACGCTACCGTATCGTTGGTATTCTTGGACGACGAGAGTGAGCAGGATGCTCCAAGGTCGCAATTGCACGCTGGGAGCGGGAGTTTCCGCCAAGAATGGCCAGCAGGACGCACGCCACTGACCACATCATGGGCAGGTACGTTGATATTTTTTCCGTTCATCGCCACCACATGATTTGTAGACGCGAACTTCAATGGGTGGGCTTCGAAGCAAGCCTCGTCCACGGATGGACTCTTCGAGGGGCATACGCGGTATTGGTAACCCCCGCCGTGGTTGACGCTCAGATGAAACGAGACGAGGACCTCTTTGCCTGGTTCCCAATACGCGAGGGGTCCTTGTTTTAGCGTGGTTCCTTTCATACCTTGACTGATGCTTGTGTCTTTAAATGTGTGGGGATATTGCACCGTTGCAGAGGGCAAAAATCCCGATGCAATTCCACACGAATCTAACGGTATGGACGTTCCAGGCGCTCTCCATGGCATGTACTTGTTCCATTCCCCCCTGGGCGAAGTCTTGTCCACATTCCAAGTTAGGTCACTGGCGTTGGTTAACGTCGGAGTCCCTGGATTGGGACAGTTAAGACTCGCAGGCGAAGGGTACGTCTCTTTTCCACCACCGGAGCACGTGCACCCAATCAAGCATCCAACTTGGTACCAGTACATCGGTTCCGGTTGACGTGGCGTTGGGCGTACCATGTTCCCGTGCGCGTCCACAGTCGCGACGAGCAGAGCCGCCGACAACAAACTGCCACCGTATGTGGCGAAACGAAGGAAGGGCATGGTGGGCGACACAATGGCAATAAAACTAGCTGAATAGACTGCAACAGTGAGAAATGCAACGGGCAGAAATGTGGGGTAAAACAATATTTCATCGGTTCTGGTGTATCGGTTGTGGTGTGGATGAGCAAATGAAAAGTTTGTTGTGTTGAAATATATTTTTTCCTAAGATGCGACGATGAACAGAATTAAAATTTATTATTATTATTATACTGTATGATGATGAAAAACAAACAGTATTATTAGTCGTCCTATTATTAATTTACGGTGAAAAAATGGTAAAAAAATGAAATTTTATCGACACCCCCCCCCCCCCCCCCTATTATATGATGTCGTTTTTAACAACTACTACATCACTCCTCCTGCAGTGTGCGTCGTCGTCGTCTCTTGAGTAGTTAGTCACGATGATGAAAAAAAAAACATCATCATATCGGAAACTTAAGAACAACTGAATGAATTGAGGAATTCGATGCGTGTGTACGTGTGTGCGCGCGCGTATGTTCAGTTTGTAGTGTCGAACAATTTAGTTTTTAAATCTGACCTTTGAGCGAGTTTAATCTGTTAGTTCCGTTCCAGCTTTCTCTATCTAGCAAAGAGTAGACCAAGTGCACGACGTATAGAATGCAAACAGAAGCCCAAAATGTTGAAAACGTTTCCATTGAGATAAAAAGTACCGACGTAGGTAGGGCTGAGCCTGGGCCGGATTCATCTCAAATCTTGAGAGAAGAATATAAGTATATGAAAAAATATAATACGCAGAAACCATCCTGGATGACTGCTGCCACAGAATTTTGGTTGTCTGTCGTGTTGATTGCCGTGGGCAGTGTCAGCGTAGTCGAACAACGTGGAAGTGCCTATGGAGTATATGTGTCTATCACACTGATTGCCCACGGTTCCCTGGCTCTTCTTATCTGTGGGCATCGCTTTTTGGTTTCCCCCAGAATGGTATCGTCATCTTCCCGTAAACTGCCATATGAATGGTCTTGTCTTCAACTGGCAAAAATTGTGTCCGCGCCCCTTGTGATCCAAG
Source organism: Stramenopiles sp. TOSAG23-3 (assembly GCA_900128585.1). Taxonomy (NCBI): domain Eukaryota; species Stramenopiles sp. TOSAG23-3. The sequence goes on along the minus strand of LT642389.1, from coordinate 2,321 downwards.
CAGTGCTTTTCTTTTGGATTCTAATTCTAGTTTTCTTCTTAACACTCTTGGTAATGACAGTCTTTGGTCTCTTCTTTGCCCTAGTGTTATCAGCATTCTTTAAACTGTTGGGTACGTTTGGTGTTAAAAATACATTTGAGGATGGACCTGAAAAAATGAAAAAATTTATCAAATTTTTCCTTGTTTTTCTCAAAAAGTGGATATTCTGGTTGCCAGCAATGCTTGTTACCCGGGTCTACAGGCCACTCACTATAAGATTTATCTCGGACTCCACAGTCAAGTATTTCGAAGATAAGGCGGGTGACACAGTCAAGTGCAGTGGTGACACAGATAAGGCGGGTGGTTCTCAAGACCCGGCGGAAGCCCAACCCTGACTAGATTGAAATCAGACCGATCAAAAACCAAAAAAAATCAAGACAAAACTGCGCAAAAAGTGACTCCTAATACTTCGATTCATCGTAATAATTATATAATTTAATAGAAGACTAAATAATTACGACTATCTAGACTATTGTATTCGCAAAAAATGGATAAAACTTTCAGTGGGACTTTGGCTGGGAGAAGAATCGATTTGTTCGTTGAAGAATACAAATCACCTCTATCAAAAACAAATACAAATACAAAAAACATTATCACTTCTTGGTAAAAGTTCATTCGAATTATTAGTCTAAATAGCTGTCCTCGTACATTACATTATAACACTTTCTTTCTTTTTTTCGTTGTTTGTCGACAGGAACACACCATTAGCTGATGCTGTGTTCATGTTTTGGATAAATTGTGAAGAAGTGAATGAAAGAATCACAAACAAAATAGGAAAAAGAATATAGAAATAGCATTGAAGAAAGAAAAAGAAAATTCTTTTGGTTATAAAACTTATTTGAACTTTTGGTATTTAATATATTCGCAGGGACACAGCACCACAAAAACAAAAATGATAATAAAAAAATAGAAGAAGAAGAAGAAGAAGAAGAAGAAGAAGAAGAAGAAGAAGAAGAAGAAGAAGAAGAAGACGACTTCGCTTCGATGTCATCATTGTTTCATCAACAAGGGTTTGATGTTGGTACTTTGAAAAAAGATTCCATCGCGACTCTGCATTTTTTACATTTCAATATCTATATATCTATACATATTCTTTATGAATGCAAACAGAAAAATAATTCAACGAAAACGAAAGGAAATAGAAATGTAAGCGAACACCTGGAAATATTTTTGTAAATATTGTACGGAAGAAAGAAGAAGAGAAAAAAAGAACCATGTTGAAAACAGAAGTGATGGACTACGCGGAGCAAGCGCGCAAAGCTGGGCTTGATATGGTTACTCTGATAATGGCAAATGGAAGGAGAGAAACATTTCGATTTCATCAAGAGGAACAATTTATAAATATGTTAAAGGAAGAAATGAAGGAAACACCGATTGATATTGTACTTGATTACCATGGCGTTTTAGATACGGTGAAACCAACCAAGCAATTGTGTGACGAATACAAAAACGTTGCTTGTTGCTCGTTCGTTAAACGTGATTCAAAGTTCCGTGAAAAAGCATCACATGGAATCGCGAGTCGTGTTAAGGAGAAGCAAATTAAATTTGGTGTATTAGTTTTCGAACGTGGTAGTTTCCGTAACTCGGATCGATTTACGTACACTAAGACTGGAAGCAAAGCGTGGTTTTGTAAATTGGTAAGTGCGAAAACATTTATGGACGATGGTATTGATCATTGTGCATCTGTATTGCATCACAATAGATCCCCGGATATTAATATTGTTTATGTACGGCCTGACGCTGCTTTTAAAAAACGAGATGTAATTAAGAATCAAGAAACGTTGAAAAACGTGTTGGAGAATGTTCAAATTGTACCATCGTTATTGGGGTACTTTGTGGCGCTAAACAAAAAACAAAAGAAAAAGAAGAAGAAAACCAATGTCCTATATAAATGCGTAGAGTGAAAATAACACCATTTTAATTGGTACCATTATATTTCAAGGAGATCCGAGCCCGAACCGCACACAGAAATGGTTTCGAATTATTATGTGTCCGCATAATTAGACGATGTAATTGATATTCTGTGATCTGTGAAGTCGTCAAAAAAATGATGAATCAATCTGCTGATGCTTTTGGTTTTGGTTTTGGTTTTGGTTTCACTAATTTTAGTATATGATTATTTTATAGTATTAAAACAATGTGGCCTCTCTCCTTTTGTTTTTTTTTCTTTCAGCTTTTTTTTTTTTATTAATCTCTAATAGCACAGCAGAGGAAGGAAAAGAAGACATGCTGTAAAGCTCTAATAGTAAAAGAAGAGCAGAACGAAGATAAATTAAAAAAAT